>CM065688.1:63304615-63322846 GCA_017654935.2 Phymorhynchus buccinoides | reverse complement strand
CCAAGCCGCCCCCGCCGCGACAACCCTCGTAGCCCTACTCCTCTCTCGCCCGTTATGGCCCAGGACAATTCGCTCCCCGACAATTCGCCCTGGGGACAATTCGTCCCGGACATTACAACCCCGGACAATAGCCCCCCTGCGGGAAAATTCGTATCCGGAAATACACCCACGGACAAGTTCGCCCCTGGGGACAATTCGTCTTCCGACATTACACCCGCGGACAATTCGCCCTGGTCTCCCTTTTGGGGGCCTGGCGGACAATTCGTCTCCGGACATTACACCACGGAAACAATTCGCCCAACAGAAGTTTGTGGTGTTGTCTCTTCTCTCTCACACACACAAACACACACACACACAACAACCACACACACACACACACACATCATGACGCGCTCGCGCACACACCACACGCACGACGCTATCGCACACATACGCGCGCGGTGCGAGACAAAACTATCACACATAAGCATGATCTGAGACATATGATTAATTATCAATTTAATTTATCAACCAAAAAAAGGGAATTGTTCCAGCAAAAAAATAGTATAAGGCATGGCTTGTACCATCGATAATCTCCCCCCCGGCTCCAAATAGGTAGAGTTTACACCCTCCTGCCTCTATTTCTTGGTCTTTCCGTGGTTAGGGAAGTAGGGTTAGGGTTAGGTTAGAGATCTTTTCCTTATTGCCACAAGCATCTGTTTTTTGAGTGTCAAATCGTCTATTGTATTTTAGCATAAATCCCCCCGCTGCCATAATTTAAACAAAACAACACATAATTTCAACTTCACATTTCTCACATTCAACAACACATTATAAAGATGCATACAGACACAAAAAAAGCGCACAAACACGTTATAAAATGTACACGCTTTGGACGCATACAGACATACAGACATGATGCAATGCTTTTGTGATAAAACGGACAATATTATAATCCTCTGCACAGACGCAAACACGAGAGAGAGAGAGAGTATCGATAGAGAGAGAGAGAGGAGAGAGAGAGAGAAGAGATCCGACGGGCGAGAGAGAGAGAGAGAGAGAGAGAGAGAGAGAGAGAGAGAGAGAGGAAGACAGACAGACAGACAGAGAGACAGAGAGAGGAGAGAGAGAGTGAGAGAGAGAGTTGCAAAACTATGATACTAACAATGCACTACTGCTAGAATAGCCAAAAACTGTCAATTGCCCCTTTAGGCAGTGATAGAAACGCAGTAGTAATGGTAGTTCAACTATGACTAAGTAACAACATCGTACATAGCACTGTGGTGCCTAGAGGTGTGGCTAGAGGCGGTGTTTTGTACTGTAGATGATGAATGATGCAGTTTTGGCTGGTGTGCTAGAGGCGGGTGTTTGTACTGTAGATGATGAATGATGCCAGTTGTTTGGCTGGTAGGATGTGGCGAGAGGCGGTGTTTGTGTAATGTAGATGATTTTGAATGATGACCAGTTGTGGCTGGTTGCGGCTAGAGGCAGGTGTTTTGTCTTCTACTTAGAATTCAAGATGCATGTGTTGAGGTGATGTGTTGTGCTGTATATGATTGAATGATGCATGTTGTTGGCGGTGTTTTGTACTGTAGATGATTAAATGATGCATGTTGTTGGCGGTGTTTTGTACTGTAGATGAATGAATGATGCATGTTGTTGGCGGTGTTTTGTACTGTAGATGATTGAATGATGCATGTTGTTGGCTGGTGTGGCTAGAGGCGGTGTTTTGTACTGTAGATGATTAAATGATGCATGTTGTTGGCGGTGTTTTGTACTGCAGATGATTGAATGATGCACGCTGTTGGAGCTGGTGTTTTGTACTGTAGATGATTGAATGATGCATGTTGTTGACGGTGTTTTGTACTGTAGATGACTGAATGATGCATGTTGTTGGCGGTGTTTTGTACTGTAGATGAATGAATGACATGTTGTGTGTTTTGTACTGCAGATGATTGAATGATGCATGTTGTTGACGGTGTTTTGTACTGTAGATGACTGAATGATGCATGTTGTTGGCGGTGTTTTGTACTGTAGATGACTGAATGATGCATGTTGTTGGCGGTGTTTTGTACTGTAGATGATTGAATGATGCATGTTGTTGACGGTGTTTTGTACTGTAGATGACTGAATGATGCATGTTGTTGACGGTGTTTTGTACTGTAGATGATTGAATGATGCATGTTGATGGCTGGTGTGTTTTGAGGTGATGTGTTGTGCTGTATATGATTGAATGATGCATGTTGTTGGCTGTGTTTTGTACTGTAGATGATTGAATGATGGATGTTGTTGGCGGTGTTTTGTACTGTAGATGATTGTATGATGTTGTTGCGGTTTTTTGTACTGTAGATGTTGTGTGCATTTGTTGGCGGTGGTTTGTACTGTAGATGATTGAATGATGCATGTTGTTGGCTGTGTTTTGTACTGTAGATGATTGAATGATGGATGTTGTTGGCGGTGTTTTGTACTGTAGATGATTGAATGATGCATGTTGTTGGCTGTGTTTTGTACTGTAGATGATTGAATGATGCATGTTGTTGACGGTGTTTTGTACTGTAGATGACTGAATGATGCATGTTGTTGACGGTGTTTTGTACTGTAGATGATTAAATGATGCATGTTGTTGGCGGTGTTTTGTACTGTAGATGACTGAATGATGCATGTTGTTGGCTGTGTTTTGTACTGTAGATGATTGAATGATGCATGTTGTTGGCGGTGTTTTGTACTGCAGATGATTGAATGATGCATGTTGTTGACGGTGTTTTGTACTGTAGATGATTTAATGATGCATGTTGTTGGCGGTGTTTTGTACTGTAGATGATTGAATGATTCATGTTGTTGGCGGTGTTTTGTACTGTAGATGATTGAATGATGCATGTTGTTGGGTGTTTTGTACTGTAGATGATTCAATGATGCATGTTGTTGGCGGTGTTTTGTACTGCAGATGATTCAATGATGCATGTTGTTGACGGTGTTTTGTACTGTAGATGACTGAATGATGCATGTTGTTGACGGTGTTTTGTACTGTAGATGACTGAATGATGCATGTTGTTGACGGTGTTTTGTACTGTAGATGAGTGAATGATGCATGTTGTTGGCGGTGTTTTGTACTGCAGATGATTGAATGATGCATGTTGTTGGCTGTGTTTTGTACTGTAGATGATTGAATGTGCATGTTGGTTGGCTGTGTTTTTGTAGACTGTCAGTGATTGAGTGATGCAGTTGTTGGCGGTTTTGTACTGTAGATTATTGAATGATGCATGTTGTTGGCGGTGTTTTGTACTGCAGATGAGTGAATGATGCATGTTGTTGGCGGTGTTTTGTACTGTAGATGAATGAATGATGCATGTTGTTGGCGGTGTTTTGTACTGCAGATGATTGAATGATGCATGTTGTTGGCGGTGTTTTGTACTGCAGATGATTGAATTATGCATGTTGTTTGCGGTGTTTTGTACTGTAGATGATTGAATGATGCATGTTGTTGGCGGTGTTTGGTACTGTAGGATGATTGAATGAATGCATTTTGTTGGCGGTGTTTTGTACTGTAGATGACTGAATGATGCATGTTGTTGGCGGTGTTTTGTACTGTAGATGACTGAATGATGCATGTTGTTGGCGGTGTTTTGTACTGTAGATGACTGAATGATGCATGTTGTTGGCGGTGTTTTGTACTGTAGATGATTGAATGATGCTTGTTGTTGGCGGTGTTTTGTACTGTAGATGATTGAATGATGCATGTTGTTGGCGGTGTTTTGTACTGTAGATGAATGAATGATGCATGTTGTTGGCGGTGTTTTGTACTGCAGATGAATGAATGATGCATGTTGTTGACGGTGTTTTGTACTGTAGATGACTGAATGATGCATGTTGTTGACGGTGTTTTGTACTGTAGATGATTCAATGATGCATGTTGTTGACGGTGTTTTGTACTGTAGATGACTGAATGATGCATGTTGTTGGCGGTGTTTTGTACTGTAGATGATTGAATGATTCATGTTGTTGGCGGTGTTTTGTATGTGTTGTGCTGTAGATGATTGAATGATGCATGTTGTTGGCGGTGTTTTGTACTGTAGATGATTGAATGATGCATGTTGTTGGCTGTGTTTTGTACTGTAGATGATTGAATGATGGATGTTGTTGACGGTGTTTTGTACTGTAGATGACTGAATGATGCATGTTGTTGACGGTGTTTTGTACTGTAGATGACTGAATGATGCATGTTGTTGACGGTGTTTTGTTCTGTAGATGACTGAATGATGCATGTTGTTGGCTGTGTTTTGTACTGTAGATGAATGAATGATGCATGTTGTTGGCGGTGTTTTGTACTGCAGATGATTGAATGATGCATGTTGTTGACGGTGTTTTGTACTGTAGATGACTGAATGATGCATGTTGTTGACGGTGTTTTGTACTGTAGATGACTGAATGATGCATGTTGTTGACGGTGTTTTGTACTGTAGATGACTGAATGATGCATGTTGTTGACGGTGTTTTGTACTGTAGATGACTGAATGATGCATGTTGTTGACGGTGTTTTGTACTGTAGATGACTGAATGATGCATGTTGTTGACGGTGTTTTGTACTGTAGATGACTAAATGATGCATGTTGTTGACGGTGTTTTGTACTGCAGATGACTGAATGATGCATGTTGTTGACTGGTGTGGATAGAGGTGGTGTTTTGTACTGTAGATGACTGAATGATTCATGTTGTTGGCGGTGTTTTGTACTGTAGATGAATGAATGATGCATGTTGTTGGCGGTGTCTTGTACTGTATAGTGACTGTGATTCTGTTGTTTGGCGTGTTTTGTACTGAGATGACTGAATGATGCTGTTGTTGCGGTGTTTTTGTACTGGTGACTGACTGATGCATTTTGTTGACGGTGTTTTGTATGATGTGAATGATGCATGTTGTTGTCGTTTTTAGTACTGTAGATATGAATATGCATGTTTTTGGCGGTGTTTTGTACTGTAGATGATTGAATGATTCATGTTGTTGACGGTGTTTTGTACTGTAGATGACTGAATGATGCACGGGGGAGGGAAAGGGGGGGGCGGGGTTGTTTTCGTTTTTTGTACTTAGAGACTGAATGATGCTGTTGTTGCGGTGTTGTACTGTAGATGACTGAATGGTGCATGTTGTTGACGGTTTTTTGTACTGTAGATGACTGAATGATGCATGTTGTTGACGGTGTTTTGTACTGTAGATGACTGAATGATGCATGTTGTTGACGGTGTTTTGTACTGTAGATGACTGAATGATGCATGTTGTTGGCTGTGTTTTGTACTGTAGATGATTGAATGATGCATGTTGTTGGCGGTGTTTTGTACTGTAGATGATTGAATGATGCATGTTGTTGGCGGTGTTTTGTACTGTAGATGATTGAATGATGCATGTTGTTGGCGGTGTTTTGTACTGTAGATGATTGAATGATGCATGTTGTTGGCGGTGTTTTGTACTGTAGATGATTGAATGATGCATGTTGTTGGCGGTGTTTTGTACTGTAGATGATTCAATGATGCATGTTGTTGGCGGTGTTTTGTACTGTAGATGACTGAATGATGCATGTTGTTGACGGTGTTTTGTACTGTAGATGATTGAATGATGCATGTTGTTGGCGGTGTTTTGTACTGTAGATGATTGAATGATGCATGTTGTTGGCGGTGTTTTGTACTGTAGATGATTGAATGATGCATGTTGTTGGCGGTGTTTTGTACTGTAGATGACTGAATGATGCATGTTGTTGACGGTGTTTTGTACTGTAGATGATTGAATGATGCATGTTGTTGGCGGTGTTTTGTACTGTAGATGACTTGAATGATGCATGTTGTTGGCGGTGTTTTGTACTGTAGATGACTGAATGATGCATGTTGTTGGCGGTGTTTTGTACTGTAGATGATTGAATGATGCATGTTGTTGGCGGTGTTTTGTACTGTAGATGATTGAATGATGCATGTTGTTGGCGGTGTTTTGTACTGTAGATGACTGAATGATGCATGTTGTTGGCGGTGTTTTGTACTGCAGATGATTGAATGATGCATGTTGTTGGCGGTGTTTTGTACTGTAGATGATTGAATGATGCATGTTGTTGGCGGTGTTTTGTACTGTAGATGACAATGATGCATGTTGTTGGCGGTGTTTTGTACTGTAGATGATGAATGATGCATGTTGTTGGCGGTGTTTTGTACTGTAGATGATTCAATGATGCATGTTGTTGACGGTGTTTTGTACTGTAGATGACTGAATGATGCATGTTGTTGGCGGTGTTTTGTACTGTAGATGATTCAATGATGCATGTTGTTGGCGGTGTTTTGTACTGTAGATGATTAAATGATGCGAGAGAGAGAAAAATAGAGATTTTACGCCTTCTGAGTCAAAGGACTATTTGAGGCATTTAAAATGATAAAGATCCTGGAAAAAAAGTGGATTTTTGATTGATAAGATATGGTTTGAAAGTTTATGAATTTTGTAAATTTTAAATAAGTTATTTGTTTTGAAAAAGTTTTTTAGAAGTTTTTATTTGCGCACAAGTTTAGAGTATAAAATTTATGTATGTGATAAAATATTTTGTTTGGAAAAGATATTTAGCTGTTAGCTTTAAGTCTGGCAGATTGGAGGAGGTCTGATTAAAAAAAAACAGGGCTACAGTTAAAATTCATGCGTTTACGCTCAACTGAGCTTTTTGTAAAAATCCGTGTTGTGCTCAAGAAGAGCTTTATTATTAAAATTCTTGACAGGCATTTGCCTATGTACAAGCTGTATATAAAGTTAAAAACCAAAAAGGTATTATTAAAAATGATATGTACATTATTATTATGTACACAACTGTTACATACAAACTATTTTGTTGAGTTGTGTTTTTAGGTATTTAGCCTATTAGGTCTTGTCCCTTAGGACTTGATACAACTAAGAGCTTATTAAGAGTTTAGTTTGTAGTGATAAAATTTGTTATATTTAAAAGTAAGTTTTATTTAGGTTTGGAGACCAGACTATTAACTGTTCGTCTTCGAGGTGATCAAACCCTAATAGTTTTCAAAGTTTTTAAAATAGGTTAAAATTTAGTAAAAGAGTCCAATTAAATGATGCATGTTGTTGGCGGTGTTTTGTACTGTAGATGATTGAATGATGCATGTTGTTGGCGGTGTTTTGTACTGTAGATGACTGAATGATGCATGTTGTTGACGGTGTTTTGTACTGTAGATGATTGAATGATGCATGTTGTTGGCGGTGTTTTGTACTGTAGATGATTGAATGATGCATGTTGTTGGCGGTGTTTTGTACTGTAGATGATTGAATGATGCATGTTGTTGGCGGTGTTTTGTACTGTAGATGATTGAATGATGCATGTTGTTGGCGGTGTTTTGTACTGTAGATGACTGAATGATGCATGTTGTTGACGGTGTTTTGTACTGTAGATGATTGAATGATGCATGTTGTTGGCGGTGTTTTGTACTGTAGATGATTGAATGATGCATGTTGTTGACGGTGTTTTGTACTGTAGATGATTGAATGATGCATGTTGTTGGCGGTGTTTTGTACTGTAGATGATTGAATGATGCATGTTGTTGGCGGTGTTTTGTACTGTAGATGATTGAATGATGCATGTTGTTGGCGGTGTTTTGTACTGTAGATGATTGAATGATGCATGTTGTTGGCGGTGTTTTGTACTGTAGATGATTGAATGATGCATGTTGTTGGCGGTGTTTTGTACTGTAGATGATTCAATGATGCATGTTGTTGGCGGTGTTTTGTACTGTAGATGATTCAATGATGCATGTTGTTGACGGTGTTTTGTACTGTAGATGATTCAATGATGCATGTTGTTGGCGGTGTTTTGTACTGTAGATGATTGAATGATGCATGTTGTTGGCGGTGTTTTGTACTGTAGATGATTGAATGATGCATGTTGTTGGCGGTGTTTTGTACTGTAGATGATTGAATGATGCATGTTGTTGGCGGTGTTTTGTACTGTAGATGATTGAATGATGCATGTTGTTGGCGGTGTTTTGTACTGTAGATGATTGAATGATGCATGTTGTTGGCGGTGTTTTGTACTGTAGATGATTGAATGATGCATGTTGTTGGCGGTGTTTTGTACTGTAGATGATTGAATGATGCATGTTGTTGGCGGTGTTTTGTACTGTAGATGATTGAATGATGCATGTTGTTGGCGGTGTTTTGTACTGTAGATGATTGAATGATGCATGTTGTTGGCGGTGTTTTGTACTGTAGATGATTGAATGATGCATGTTGTTGGCGGTGTTTTGTACTGTAGATGATTGAATGATGCATGTTGTTGGCGGTGTTTTGTACTGTAGATGATTGAATGATGCATGTTGTTGACGGTGTTTTGTACTGTAGATGATTCAATGATGCATGTTGTTGGCGGTGTTTTGTACTGTAGATGATTGAATGATGCATGTTGTTGGCGGTGTTTTGTACTGTAGATGATTGAATGATGCATGTTGTTGGCGGTGTTTTGTACTGTAGATGATTCAATGATGCATGTTGTTGGCGGTGTTTTGTACTGTAGATGATTAAATGATGCATGTTGTTGGCGGTGTTTTGTACTGTAGATGACTGAATGATGCATGTTGTTGGCGGTGTTTTGTACTGTAGATGATTGAATGATGCATGTTGTTGGCTGGTGTGGCTAGAGGCGGTGTTTTGTACTGTAGATGATTGAATGATGCATGTTGTTGGCGGTGTTTTGTACTGTAGATGATTGAATGATGCATGTTGTTGGCTGGTGTGGCTAGAGGCGGTGTTTTGTACTGTAGATGACTGAATGATGCATGTTGTTGGCGGTGTTTTGTACTGTAGATGATTGAATGATGCATGTTGTTGGCGGTGTTTTGTACTGTAGATGATTGAATGATGCATGTTGTTGGCTGGTGTGGCTAGAGGCGGTGTTTTGTACTGTAGATGATTGAATGATGCATGTTGTTGGCTGGTGTGGCTAGAGGTGGTGTTTTGTACTGTAGATGATTGAATGATGCATGTTGTTGGCGGTGTTTTGTACTGTAGATGATTGAATGATGCATGTTGTTGGCTGGTGTGGCTAGAGGCGGTGTTTTGTACTGTAGATGATTGAATGATGCATGTTGTTGACGGTGTTTTGTACTGTAGATGATTGAATGATGCATGTTGTTGGCGGTGTTTTGTACTGTAGATGATTGAATGATGCATGTTGTTGGCGGTGTTTTGTACTGTAGATGATTGAATGATGCATGTTGTTGGCGGTGTTTTGTACTGTAGATGATTGAATGATGCATGTTGTTGGCGGTGTTTTGTACTGTAGATGACTGAATGATGCATGTTGTTGACGGTGTTTTGTACTGTAGATGATTGAATGATGCATGTTGTTGGCGGTGTTTTGTACTGTAGATGATTGAATGATGCATGTTGTTGACGGTGTTTTGTACTGTAGATGATTGAATGATGCATGTTGTTGGCGGTGTTTTGTACTGTAGATGATTGAATGATGCATGTTGTTGGCGGTGTTTTGTACTGTAGATGATTGAATGATGCATGTTGTTGGCGGTGTTTTGTACTGTAGATGATTGAATGATGCATGTTGTTGGCGGTGTTTTGTACTGTAGATGATTGAATGATGCATGTTGTTGGCGGTGTTTTGTACTGTAGATGATTGAATGATGCATGTTGTTGGCGGTGTTTTGTACTGTAGATGATTCAATGATGCATGTTGTTGACGGTGTTTTGTACTGTAGATGATTCAATGATGCATGTTGTTGGCGGTGTTTTGTACTGTAGATGATTGAATGATGCATGTTGTTGGCGGTGTTTTGTACTGTAGATGATTGAATGATGCATGTTGTTGGCGGTGTTTTGTACTGTAGATGATTGAATGATGCATGTTGTTGGCGGTGTTTTGTACTGTAGATGATTGAATGATGCATGTTGTTGGCGGTGTTTTGTACTGTAGATGATTGAATGATGCATGTTGTTGGCGGTGTTTTGTACTGTAGATGATTGAATGATGCATGTTGTTGGCGGTGTTTTGTACTGTAGATGATTGAATGATGCATGTTGTTGGCGGTGTTTTGTACTGTAGATGATTGAATGATGCATGTTGTTGGCGGTGTTTTGTACTGTAGATGATTGAATGATGCATGTTGTTGGCGGTGTTTTGTACTGTAGATGATTGAATGATGCATGTTGTTGGCGGTGTTTTGTACTGTAGATGATTGAATGATGCATGTTGTTGGCGGTGTTTTGTACTGTAGATGATTCAATGATGCATGTTGTTGACGGTGTTTTGTACTGTAGATGATTCAATGATGCATGTTGTTGGCGGTGTTTTGTACTGTAGATGATTGAATGATGCATGTTGTTGGCGGTGTTTTGTACTGTAGATGATTGAATGATGCATGTTGTTGGCGGTGTTTTGTACTGTAGATGATTCAATGATGCATGTTGTTGGCGGTGTTTTGTACTGTAGATGATTGAATGATGCATGTTGTTGGCGGTGTTTTGTACTGTAGATGACTGAATGATGCATGTTGTTGGCGGTGTTTTGTACTGTAGATGATTGAATGATGCATGTTGTTGGCTGGTGTGGCTAGAGGCGGTGTTTTGTACTGTAGATGATTGAATGATGCATGTTGTTGACGGTGTTTTGTACTGTAGATGATTGAATGATGCATGTTGTTGGCTGGTGTGGCTAGAGGCGGTGTTTTGTACTGTAGATGACTGAATGATGCATGTTGTTGGCGGTGTTTTGTACTGTAGATGATTGAATGATGCATGTTGTTGGCGGTGTTTTGTACTGTAGATGATTGAATGATGCATGTTGTTGGCTGGTGTGGCTAGAGGTGGTGTTTTGTACTGTAGATGATTGAATGATGCATGTTGTTGGCTGGTGTGGCTAGAGGCGGTGTTTTGTACTGTAGATGACTGAATGATGCATGTTGTTGGCGGTGTTTTGTACTGTAGATGATTGAATGATGCATGTTGTTGGCTGGTGTGGCTAGAGGCGGTGTTTTGTACTGTAGATGATTGAATGATGCATGTTGTTGACGGTGTTTTGTACTGTAGATGATTGAATGATGCATGTTGTTGGCTGGTGTGGCTAGAGGCGGTGTTTTGTACTGTAGATGACTGAATGATGCATGTTGTTGGCGGTGTTTTGTACTGTAGATGATTGAATGATGCATGTTGTTGGCGGTGTTTTGTACTGTAGATGATTGAATGATGCATGTTGTTGGCTGGTGTGGCTAGAGGCGGTGTTTTGTACTGTAGATGATTGAATGATGCATGTTGTTGGCTGGTGTGGCTAGAGGCGGTGTTTTGTACTGTAGATGACTGAATGATGCATGTTGTTGGCGGTGTTTTGTACTGTAGATGATTGAATGATGCATGTTGTTGGCTGGTGTGGCTAGAGGCGGTGTTTTGTACTGTAGATGATTGAATGATGCATGTTGTTGACGGTGTTTTGTACTGTAGATGATTGAATGATGCATGTTGTTGGCTGGTGTGGCTAGAGGCGGTGTTTTGTACTGTAGATGACTGAATGATGCATGTTGTTGGCGGTGTTTTGTACTGTAGATGATTGAATGATGCATGTTGTTGGCGGTGTTTTGTACTGTAGATGACTGAATGATGCATGTTGTTGGCGGTGTTTTGTACTGTAGATGACTGAATGATGCATGTTGTTGGCTGGTGTGGCTAGAGGCGGTGTTTTGTACTGTAGATGATTGAATGATGCATGTTGTTGGCGGTGTTTTGTACTGTAGATGATTGAATGATGCATGTTGTTGGCTGGTGTGGCTAGAGGCGGTGTTTTGTACTGTAGATGATTGAATGATGCATGTTGTTGACGGTGTTTTGTACTGTAGATGACTGAATGATGCATGTTGTTGGCGGTGTTTTGTACTGTAGATGATTGAATGATGCATGTTGTTGGCTGGTGTGGCTAGAGGCGGTGTTTTGTACTGTAGATGATTGAATGATGCCAGTTGTTGGCTGGTGTGGCTAGAGGCGGTGTTTTGTACTGTAGATGACTGAATGATGCATGTTGTTGGCTGGTGTGGTTAGAGGTGGTGTTTTGTACTGTAGATGATTGAATGATGCCAGTTGTTGGCTGGTGTGGCTAGAGGCGGTGTTTTGTACTGTAGATGACTGAATGATGCATGTTGTTGACGGTGTTTTGTACTGTAGATGATTGAATGATGCATGTTGTTGGCTGGTGTGGTTAGAGGTGGTGTTTTGTACTGTAGATGATTGAATGATGCCAGTTGTTGGCTGGTGTGGCTAGAGGCGGTGTTTTGTACTGTAGATGATTGAATGATGCATGTTGTTGACGGTGTTTTGTACTGTAGATGATTGAATGATGCATGTTGTTGGCTGGTGTGGCTAGAGGCGGTGTTTTGTACTGTAGATGATTGAATGATGCATGTTGTTGGCTGGTGTGGTTAGAGGTGGTGTTTTGTACTGTAGATGATTGAATGATGCATGTTGTTGGCTGGTGTGGATAGAGGTGGTGTTTTGTACTGTAGATGATTGAATGATGCATGTTGTTGGCTGGTGTGGCTAGAGGCGGTGTTTTGTACTGTAGATGATTGAATGATGCATGTTGTTGGCTGGTGTGGCTAGAGGTGGTGCTTTGTACTGTAGATGATTGAATGATGCCAATTGTTGGCTGGTGTGGCTAGAGGCGGTGTTTTGTACTGTAGATGATTGAATGATGCCAATTGTTGGCTGGTGTGGCTAGAGGCGGTGTTTTGTACTGTAGATGATTGAATGATGCCAGTTGTTGGCTGGTGTGGCTAGAGGCGGTGTTTTGTACTGTAGATGATTGAATGATGGATGTTGTTGGCTGGTGTGGCTAGAGGTGGTGCTTTGTACTGTAGATGATTGAATGATGCCAATTGTTGGCTGGTGTGGCTAGAGGCGGTGTTTTGTACTGTAGATGATTGAATGATGCCAGTTGTTGGCTGGTGTGGCTAGAGGCGGTGTTTTGTACTGTCGATAATTGAATGATGCCAGTTGTTGGCTGATGTGGCTAGATGTGTTTTGTACTGTCGATAATTGAATGATGCCAGTTGTTGGCTGGTGTTGCTAGAGGCGGTGTTTTGTACTGTAGATGATTGAATGATGCCAGTTGTTGGCTGGTGTGGTTAGAGGTGGTGTTTTGTACTGTAGATGATTGAATGATGCCAGTTGTTGGCCGGTGTGGCTAGAGGTGGTGTTTTGTACTGTAGATGATTGAATGATGCCAGTTGGTGGTGGTGTGATTAGATGTGGTGTTTTGTACTGTAGATGATTGAATGATGCCAGTAGTTGGTGGTGTTTTGTACTGTCGATGATTGAATGATGCCAGTTGTTAGCTGGTGTGGCTAGAGGTGGTGTTTTGTTCTGTAGATGATTGAATGATGCCAGTTGTTGGTGGTGTTTTGTACTGTAGATGATTAAATGATGCCAGTAGTTGGCTGGTGTGGCTAGAGGTGGTGTTTTGTACTGTAGATTGAATGATGCCAGTTGTTGGCTGGTGTGGCTAAAGGTGATGTTTTGTACTGTAGATAATTGAATGATGCCAGTTGTTGGCTGGTGTTGTTAGAGGTGGTGTTTTGTACTGTAGATGATTGAATGATGCCAGTCGTTGGCTGGTGTTGTTAGAGGTGGTGTTTTGTACTGTAGATGATTGAATGATGCCAGTTGTTGGCTGGTGTTGTTAGAGGTGGTGTTTTGTACTGTAGATGATTAAATGATGCCAGTTGTTAGTGGTGTTTTGTACTGTAGATAATTGAATGATGCCAGTCATTGGCTGGTGTGGTTAGAGTTGGTGTTTTGTACTGTAGATGATTGAATGATGCCAGTTGTTGGCTGGTGTTGTTAGAGGTGGTGTTTTGTACTGTAGATGATTGAATGATGCCAGTAGTTGTTGGTGTTTTGTACTGTAGATGATTGAATGATGCCAGTAGTTGGCTGGTGTGGCTAGAGGTGGTGTTTTGTACTGTAGATGATTAAATGATGCCAGTTGTTAGTGGTGTTTTGTACTGTAGATGATTGAATGATGCCAGTTGTTGTGTGAGGATGTGAGACTAAGAGTACAACACATTGATACATAAATTATGCCTCGGAAATAAAATGTCGCCAAGCGGCAGACATGTTTCCATTTTTCTTCACCCTCTTATATCTCGTGAAATACTGCATGGAATCACTCCAAATTTTGTGGGGAGGGTGTAATAATAAGAGTACCGTAATTCGCGGACTATAAGCCGCAACTTTTTTTTTACCCCTTCCCCTCCTCCCCCCTGCGACTAGTACAGTGCCTCGGTCTAACCGTTGCCGAAAGTGAAAGTAAACTCAACTCAGTGGCATCCTTGATTCAGACCTTTGATTTGTGACCTTGTTCACGGTTGATGACAAAAAATCAGCTTGATTTCGGTATATTTTTCACAAAATGACGATCTGTTTTGCGGTCCGACACTTTCGTTTTGGCAGTCAACACACCCGCGATCAACTCTATACTCAACCGGAAGCGGACATCGTGCATCGCCACGTTTCCGCGGCTTATGCTTCGACGCAGTAGGTGGTGCGGCTTATATTACGAAGCGGCTTGTAGTCCGTGAATTCCGTGAATTACGGTAAAAGACGTTACAGTACAAATTATGCCACAAAGGATTTAAATGTCGCCGAGCGGCAGATATGTCTCCGAGTTAAGGGTGTACACCCCACTGATTAAGGATGTCCAATGAAGGACAGGGTGTAATACTAAGAGTAAAAACATTGTAGCACAAAATATGCTATGTATGGTTTACATGTTACCGAGCGGCAGACATATCTCAGTGTGGTGTACACCCCAACGCTTAAGGGTGTGCATCCTGGTAAAGGACGTGTACTTCAGTCCAGTCCAGTACTCCAGTCAAGGGTGTGTAGCTGTACTTCAGTCCAGTCCAGTATTCCAGTCAAGGGTGTGTAGCTGTACTTCAGTCCAGTCCAGTATTCCAGTCAAGGGTGTGTAGCTGTACTTCAGTCCAGTCCAGTACTCCAGTCAAGGGTGTGTAGCTGTACTTCAGTCCAGTCCAGTATTCCAGTCAAGGGTGTGTAGCTGTATCACCCAAAGGATGGGGATATCTCTGCTGCTCGGCGATGCCCTTGTTATTTATTGTTTTTTGGTTTTTTTGCAATTTCCCAGTTTCTTGTCACTGGAGCGCAGATGCGTCATGCTGCTGTTATGTGCCCAAGTTCGCCCGCTCGGGAACGTATCTGCTACTCGGCGATCCACTTGTTGAATTTTAAGGACGTCATGGTGTGATGTACAACTGCTCATGTTGCCATTGTGTTTTGGATTATGAAGGATGTATTGTTTTTGTCTTTCTTTTGTGTTGCTTCTTTTTGCAAAGTTTTAGTGTTGCTTATTTATTTATTTATTTATTTGTTCATTCATTATGAAGACTGCTCGGAGTGTGAAGAGGGGAAGTATTGTTGTGTGTTTATGTTGTTTGAAAAATACAATTTTTGTTGAAATATTACAGATTCTGTTTTGTCTGGTCAATAAAATAACGTCACTTTCCACTTTATTTGTTTGTGTGGTACTTTGTTCATTGGTTTGTCTGTAATAACGTCACTTTGCACTTGTTGTGTGTTTGTTTGTGTGGTACTTTGTTCATTCGTTTGTCTGTAATAACGTCACTTTGCACTTGTTGTGTGTTTGTTTGTGTGGTACTTTATTCATTCGTTTGTCTGTAATAACGTCACTTTGCACTTGTTGTGTGTTTGTTTGTGTGGTACTTTGTTCATTCGTTTGTCTGTAATAACGTCACTTTGCACTTGTTGTGTGTTTGTTTGTGTGGTACTTTATTCATTCGTTTGTCTGTAATAACGTCACTTTGCACTTGTGTGTTTGTTTGTGTGGTACTTTGTTCATTCGTTTGTCTGTAATAACGTCACTTTGCACTTGTTGTGTGTTTGTTTGTGTGGTACTTTGTTCATTCGTTTGTCTGTAATAACGTCACTTTGCACTTGTGTGTTTGTTTGTGTGGTACTTTGTTCATTCGTTTGTCTGTAATAACGTCACTTTGCACTTGTTGTCTGTTTGTTTGTGTGGTACTTTGTTCATTCGTTTGTCTGTAATAACGTCACTTTGCACTTGTTGTGTGTTTGTTTGTGTGGTACTTTGTTCATTCGTTTGTCTGTAATAACGTCACTTTGCACTTGTGTGTTTGTTTGTGTGGTACTTTGTTCATTCGTTTGTCTGTAATAACGTCACTTTGCACTTGTTGTGTGTGTGGTACTTTGTTCATTGGTTTGTCTGTAATAACGTCACTTTGCACTTGTTGTGTGTTTGTTTGTGTGGTACTTTGTTCATTCGTTTGTCTGTAATAACGTCACTTTGCACTTGTGTGTGGTACTTTGTTCATTCGTTTGTCTGTAATAACGTCACTTTGCACTTGTTGTGTGTTTGTTTGTGTGGTACTTTATTCATTCGTTTGTCTGTAATAACGTCACTTTGCACTTGTGTGTTTGTTTGTGTGGTACTTTGTTCATTCGTTTGTCTGTAATAACGTCACTTTGCACTTGTTGTGTGTTTGTTTGTGTGGTACTTTGTTCATTCGTTTGTCTGTAATAACGTCACTTTGCACTTGTTGTGTGTTCGTTTGTGTGGTACTTTATTCATTCGTTTGTCTGTAATAACGTCACTTTGCACTTGTGTGTTTTGTTTGTGTGGTACTTTGTTCATTCGTTTGTCTGTAATAACGTCACTTTGCACTTGTGTGTTTGTTTGTGTGGTACTTTGTTCATTCGTTTGTCTGTAATAACGTCACTTTGCACTTGTTGTGTGTTTGTTTGTGTGGTACTTTGTTCATTCGTTTGTCTGTAATAACGTCACTTTGCACTTGTGTGTTTGTTTGTGTGGTACTTTGTTCATTCGTTTGTCTGTAATAACGTCACTTTGCACTTGTTGTGTGTTTGTTTGTGTGGTACTTTGTTCATTCGTTTGTCTGTAATAACGTCACTTTGCACTTGTTGTGTGTTTGTTTGTGTGGTACTTTGTTCATTCGTCTGTCTGTAATAACGTCACTTTGCACATGTTGTGCGTGTGGTACTTTGTTCATTCGTGTGTCTGTAATAACGTCACTTTGCACTTGTCTGTTTATTTTCTGTTTCCATGTAACCCCAAGGGACTTTTGGATTCAATAAATCTTGAATCTTGTCTCTGGTTTAACTGATAATGGTGACTCTTGCAGTGCGACTGTCGCTAAAAACGACTGTCTCACAGAATTATGTCTTATTTTAGTCTCTGGTTTAACTTGTAATGGTGAATCTTGCAGTGCGACTGTCGCTAAAAACGACTGTCTCACAGAATTGTCTTATTTTAGTCTCTGGTTTAACTTGTAATGGTGAATCATGCAGTGCGACTGTCGCTAAATCGACTGTCTCACAGAATTATGTCTTATTTTAGTCTCTGGTTTAACTTGTAATGGTGAATCTTGCAGTGCGACTGTCTCTAAAAACGACTGTCTCACAGAATTATGTCTTATTTTAGTCTCTGGTTTAACTTGTACTGGTGAATCTTGCAGTGCGACTGTCGCTAAAAACGACTGTCTCACAGAGTTATGTCTTATTTTAGTCTCTGGTTTAACTTGTAATGGTGAATCTTGCAGTGCGACTGTCAGTAAAAACGACTGTCTCACAGAATTATGTCTTATTCTAGTCTCTGGTTTAACTAGGAATGGTGAATCTTGCAGTGCGACTGTCGGTAAAAACGACTGTCTCACAGAATGTCTTAAATTTTGTTTCATAACAAAATGTATCATGCAAAGTCAGTGCTGACCATTTGATTAATAATAATAATAATAATAATGCGGAAAATTTATATAGCGCCCATCCTACTATGTAGGCTACAGGGCGCTTTACACACAATTGAAATGCAATAAAAACATGAAACAAAAATCCAATAACATGAGCAGACAAAACAATACACATAACAATCAGCAACAACTGCTGTGACTACTACTACTACTACTACTACTACTACTACTACTACTGCTGCTGCTGCTGCTACTACTACTACTACTGCTGCTGCTTGTTACACCCGTGCGTGAGGGGAAATATTCAACATTAACAATCAAAGTGTATGACTATGCAAGCGCATGAGAATGTTCGTGTTTCTCTCTCTCTCCAATTTATCCACACCTCACGACACAGACGAACAATCAACAACAGTCCACAAAAGCAGGTAGAATTCAATCCTGGTCAACTATTAAATCAAAAGAAAGTTTCAC
>CM065688.1:63247142-63304115 GCA_017654935.2 Phymorhynchus buccinoides | reverse complement strand
TGACCTCTCCTCCCTACCCCCTGATCCTCGACCGTGACCCTGTGAGGCTAATGCCGTCAGCCACCCCCCTCCCCCCACCTGCCCCATTCCCTCCCACCCTCTCAGCCGTGGTGTACCTTGGGTCCCCCCCACCCCCCCCCCAACCCCCAAGGGCCAGAACTCTCACTAGCAGGGCAGATGCTTCTGGAAAAGGGGCTGGAACGGCACAGTGCAGGGATGACCTGTGGTGAGGAGCCATGGGGCAAGAACCCGGTCCGGCAGGGTGGTTAGTCCAGCGTGGTCGATGATGCGGGGCAATGTTCCCGCCATCACATCACCCAGCACAGCCTTAGGGAGTAATTCATTCACCGCCACAGGTAATCATTCATTTCACCAGCCAGATGGAGGCCCCTGCTACTGCGCAGTCTCACGCCCCCTTCACCGGGATTCTGTGTGCGCCCAGCCACACTGTGATAAGAGTACTCAGGGTTTACGCACACATGTCAGGGGTTTGGTTTAACTTCAGGCCATCTGCCCCCTGCCCCTCCCCACTCTGCTGCCCCCCGCCCTACACACTACTCCTCCTCCTCCCAGCTGTCAGGGAGGTCACCCCTTCCTGAGTTCAGCGGCGGGCGGGCGGAGTTTTCCAGCAGCCTTCCCCCCACCCGGGAGCGCCAGCGTCTGTGTAGCGCGGCAATGTGGCCGTGCGCCCGCGCGCTCATCCGCTCTGTGCGCAGAGAGCGCCCGACACGTGGCCGGAACTGCTGTCCCACATGAAGGCCGGGGAGGTGAACACGTCGCCTTCTCCGCCAGGGCGGCGCCCCCGTGCAGCAGAAACTGGGAGCATGACCTCATGTCGCAGCTCTCCATGGCATACTCGACCTGCCAGACCTTCGCCACACATCGATAAAGCCCGCCGCATTGGCTGAACAATGACCAACCAACAAAGCTCGCTCCCATTGGCTAGTACAAGCAGGGCCACACCACTCAGAGCAAAGCGAGGAGAGATCGAGGTCAGGGTGAGTGGGGGGAGGATGGTGGGGGGGAGGTTTGATGTGGACTGTGAGGAGTAGGGATGCGGCCTATCACCAACACTCTTCCTATTGTAGCACATCGACTACAGTTTCTCTGAGGAACATATCTGTCTCCAGGAGGAACTCTGTACTGGCCTGACATTATAATAATAACAATGTAAGGACAGCATCAACAACCTCCATTGTACCACATCGAACTACAGTTCTCTGAGGAATATCTTCTGGCTCCGGAGGATCATCGTACTGCCTGATATTATATAGATAACAATGTATGGACGCACCAACACCTGCATTGTCACATCGACTACATTCGCTGGGAGAATATCTCTTGTCTCCAGAGCACTCTGTACTGGGCCTTATATTATAAGATCAACAATGTATGGACGAAGCACCAACCACCTCCTGTACCCCATCGACTACAGTTCTACTCTGAGATATCTCTGTCTCCAGAGGAACTCTGTACTGGCTCATGATATTATAATAATAACAATGTAATGACAGCATCACCACCTGCCATTGTACCACATCGACTACAGTTTCTCTGAGGAATATCTCTGGCCTCCAGGATGAACTCTGTACTGGGCCTGATATTATATACTAACAATGTAAATTGGACCTCACCCACAACCTGCCATTGTCTACATCGACTACATTCCTGGAATTCTCAACAAGCAACGTCTACACTACCCCCCTCACCCCACCCACCTTTAACAATATCGTGCTTTAACCCTTTCACCGCCAACGTCGCATTTTTTGCCCACAATGATTTAACACCCATGTCACTAAAAGGCAATCAAATCAGTCTGTTATCCAAAGACCCTGTTCCTCTTCATTTTATGAAATGGGGATAGGCCTTGCTTTAAACATGTCACAGCGGATCCCGAATATTCAGACAGATTTTTTTTCTCTACCCCAGGTAGTTTTAATGTTGTTTTTTTTCCTGAAAAATGCTGCGGCGAAGGGTTAAACCATCATAATAAGAGATGAAAAACACGTTACTGATAAAATGCTATGAAATTGTGACACAAAGATATCCGGCTTTGCCGCGTTTATGGCTCCAGGACAATTCGCTCCCCGACAATTCGCCCCTGGGGACAATTCGTCCCCGGACATTACACCCCCGGACAATTCGCCCCTGGGGACAATTCGTCCCCGGACATTACACCCCCGGACAATTCGCCCCTGGGGACAATTCGTCTCCGGACATTACACCCCCGGACAATTCGCCCCTGGGGACAATTCGTCTCCGGACATTACACCCCCGGACAATTCGCCCCCCAGAATGGTCTGTGGTGTTTTCTCTTTCTCTCTCACACACACACACACACACGCATCACCCCCCCCACACACACACACCACATGCGCTCATACTCAACGCACACCCCCTACACACATAAAAAACCCCAGTACACGCACGCACCACCAGCGTAGCGCACATACGCGCGCGTGTGCGAGACAAAACTATCACACATAAGCTTGCATCTGAGACAATGATTAATTATCAATAATTTATCAACCAAAAAAAGGAATGTTTCCAGCAAAAAAAATAGTATAAAGTTCTATGGCTTTGTAAATCCGACTAATCCTTCGGACAAATAATAGTAGACTTACACCTGCCAACGCTCAACATTTCTTTGGTTCTTCCTCCGTGGTTAGGGATAGGGTTAGGGGCTTAGGGCTTAGACTGATCTTTTCTTATCTGCACAAGCCATCTTGTTTTTTTGAGGTCAAAATCGTCTTATTTTCATTTTAGCATTAAATCGTGCTGCCATAATTAATAAAACAAACAACACACAAAGTTCAACATTCACATCATCACATTCACACACACATTCATACATACATGCATACAGACATACACACAGACATACACACACACGTACAATTAATGTACCACTGCTTATTTGGACGCACATAACAGACCTACAGACATGATACAATGCTTTTGTGATAAGATGAGCAATATTATAATCCTTTGCACAGACGCACACACGGAAATAAGCCGACAATATTAATAAAAATCCTCTGCACCTAGACGCGAACAACTAGCAGAGAGAGACTGAGAGAAAAGAGGCAGAGAGGTCCAGAGCAGAGAGAGCCAGAGCGAAGGAGAGATATGACTACTAACAACATCGTACTACTGACAGAGCAAGAGACTGTCAATTGCCTCCCTTTAGTGCAGTTGATGAAACGCAGTAATGGTAGTTTCGACTATGACTACTAACAACATCGTACATAGCACTGTGTTGCTAGAGGTGTGACTAGAGGCGGTGTTTTGAACTGTAGATGATTGAATGATGCCAGTTGTTGGCTGGTGTGGCTAGAGGCGGTGTTTTGTACTGTAGATGATTGAATGATGCATGTTGTTGGCTGGTGTGACTAGAGGTGGTGTTTTGTTCTGTAGATGATTGAATGATGCCAGTTGTTGGCTGGTGTTGCTAGAGGCGGTGTTTTGTACTGTAGATGATTTAATGATGCATGTTGTTGGCGGTGTTTTGTACTGTAGATGATTGAATGATGCATGTTGTTGGCTGTGTTTTGTACTGTAGATGATTGAATGATGCATGTTGTTGGCTGTGTTTTGTACTGTAGATGATTGAATGATGCATGTTGTTGGCGGTGTTTTGTACTGTAGATGATTAAATGATGCCAGTAGTTGGCTGGTGTGGCTAGAGGTGGTGTTTTGTACTGTAGATGATTCAATGTGCATGTTGTTTGGCGTGTTTTTGTACTGTATGATTGCATGGATGCATTTTTGGCGGTGTTTTTTTTTTTTTTTTTTGGGGTCAAAAAAAAAAAAAAAAAACTGTAGATGTTGAATGATGCATGTTGTTGGCTGTGTTTTGTACTGTAGATGATTGAATGATGCATGTTGTTGGCTGTGTTTTGTACTGTAGATGATTGAATGATGCATGTTGTTGGGTGTTTTGTACTGTAGATGATTGAATGATGCCAGTTGTTGGCGGTTTTTTGTACTGTAGATGATTGAATGCTGCATGTTGTTGTCGGTGTTTTGTACTGTAGATGAATGAATGATGCATGTTGTTGGCGGTGTTTTGTACTGTAGATGATTGAATGATGCATGTTGTTGACGGTGTTTTGTACTGTAGATGATTCAATGATGCATGTTGTTGGCGGTGTTTTGTACTGTAGATGATTGAATGATCCATGTTGTTGGCTGTGTTTTGTACTGTAGATGATTGAATGATGGATGTTGTTGGCTGGTGTGGCTAGAGGTGGTGTTTTGTACTGTAGATGATTGAATGATTCATGTTGTTGGCGGTGTTTTGTACTGCAGATGATTGAATGATGCATGTTGTTGGCTGTGTTTTGTACTGTAGATGATTGAATGATGCATGTTGTTGGCGGTGTTTTGTACTGTAGATGACTGAATGATGCATGTTGTTGGCTGGTGTGGCTAGAGGCGGTGTTTTGTACTGTAGATGACTGAATGATGCATGTTGTTGGCGGTGTTTTGTACTGTAGATGATTGAATGATGCATATTGTTGGCGGTGTTTTGTACTGTAGATGATTGAATGATGCATGTTGTTGGCGGTGTTTTTTACTGTAGATGATTGATGATGCATTTGTTGGCGGTGTTTGTACTGTAGTATGCCTGAATGATGCATTTGTTTGGCGGTGTTTGTTCTGTAGATGATTGCATGATGGATGTTGTTGGCGGTGTTTTTGGTACTGTAGATGAATTGTGATGGCATGCTTGTGGCGGTGTTTTGTCCTGTAGATGATTGAATGATGCATGTTGATAGCTGGTGTGTTTTGAGGTGATGTGTTGTGCTGTATATGATTGAATGATGCATGTTGTTGGCTGTGTTTTGTACTGTAGATGATTGAATGATGCATGTTGTTGACGGTGTTTTGTACTGTAGATGATTGAATGATGGATGTTGTTGGCGGTGTTCTGTACTGTAGATGATTGAATGATGGATGTTGTTGGCTGGTGTGGCTAGAGGTGGTGTTTTGTTCTGTAGATGATTGAATGATGCCATGTTGTTGGCTGTGTTTTGTACTGTAGATGATTGAATGATTCATGTTGTTGGCGGTGTTTTGTACTGTAGATGATTTAATGATGCATGTTGTTGGCGGTGTTTTGTACTGTCGATGAATGAATGATGCATGTTGTTGGCTGTGTTTTGTACTGTAGATGATTGAATGATGCATGTTGTTGGCGGTGTTTTGTACTGTAGATGATTGACTATGGATGTTTTGAGTGTTTTGTACTGTAGATGCGGGGGGGGGGGGGAGGGAAGGGGGGGGGGGGGAGGGGAGGGGGGGGGGGGGGGGGGGGGGAGGGGGGGGGGGGGGAGGGGGGGGGGGGGGGGGGGGGGGGGGGGGGAGGGGGGGGGGGAGGGTTGGCGGTGGCGGTGTTTTGTACTGTAGATGATTAAATGAATGATTGAATGAATGCATGTTGTTGGCGGTGTTTTGTACTGTAGATGATTGAATGGCACAGTTGTTGGTGGTGTTTTGTACTGTAAATGATAGAATGATGCATGTTGTTGGCTGTGTTTTGTACTGATTGAACATGATGGATCGTCTGTTGGGCCGGTGTTTATTGTACTGTAGATGATTGGAATGATGCATTGTTGTTGCGCGGTGTTTTTGTACTGTAGATGATTGAATGATGCATGTTGTTGGCGCCGTTGTACTGTAGATGTGAATGATGCATGTTGTTGGCTGTGTTTTGTAATGTAGATGATTGAATGATGCATGCTTGTTGGGCACGGTGTTTTGTACTGTAGATGACTGAATGATGCATGTTGCTGACGGTCGCTGTTTTGTACTGTAGATGATTGAATGATGCATGTTGTTGGCTGTGTTTTGTACTGTAGAATGAATGATGCATGTTGTTGGCGGTGTTCTTGTACTTGTAGATGATTGAATGATGCATGTTGTTGGCTGTGTTTTGTACTGTAGATGATTGAATGATGCATGTTGTTGGCTGGTGTGTTTAGAGGTGATGTGTTGTGCTGTAGTATGATTGAATGATGAATGTTGTTGGATGTGTGTTGAACTGTAAATGAATGAATGATGCATAGTGTTGGCGGTGTTTTGTACTGTAGATGATTGAATGATGCATGTTGTTGGCGGTGTTTTGTACTGTAGATGACTCAATGATGCATGTTGTTGGCGGTGGAACTGTAGATGAATGAATGATGAATGTTGTTGGCGGTGTTTTGTACTGTAGATGATTGAATGATGCATGTTGTTGGCGGTGTTTTGTACTGTAGATGATTGAATGATGCATGTTGTTGGCTGTGTTTTGTACTGTAGGCTGATTGCTGATGCCTTCTAGTTGGCGGTGTTTTGTACTGTAGATGACGTGAATGATGCATGTTGTTGGTACGGTGTTTTGTACTGTAGATGACTGAATGATGCATGTTGTTGTCGGTGTTTTGTACTGTAGATGACTGAATGATGCATGTTGTTGGCTGTGTTTTGTACTGTAGATGATTGAATGATGCATGTTGATGGCTGTGTAGTGTACTGTAGATGACAACAATGATGCATGTTGTTTGGTGTGGCTAGAGGTGGTGTTTTGTTCTGTACATGATTGAATGATGCATGTTGTTGGCGGTGTTTTGTACTGTAGATGATTCAATGATGGATGTTGTTGGCGGTGTTTTGTACTGTAGATGATTGAATGATGCATGTTGTTGGCGGTGTTTTGTACTGTAGATGATTCAATGATGCATGTTGTTGGCGGTGTTTTGTACTGTATATGATTGAATGATGCATGTTGTTGGCTGTGTTTTGTACTGTAGATGATTGAATGATGCATGTTGTTGGCGGTGTTTTGTACTGTAGATGATTGAATGATGCATGTTGTTGACGGTGTTTTGTACTGTAGATGACTGAATGATGGATGTTGTTGACGGTGTTTTGTACTGTAGATGATTGAATGATGCATGTTGTTGACTGTGTTTTGTACTGTAGATGATTGAATGATGCATGTTGTTGGCGGTGTTTTGTACTGTAGATGATTGAATGATGCATGTTGTTGGCGGTGTTTTGTACTGTAGATGATTGATGACTTGCATGTTGTTGACTGTGTTTTGTATCTGTAGATGATTGCGTGTGCCAGTATTTGGTAACTGTTTAGGGCTGTAGATGCATGAATGATGCATGTTGTTGGCACGGTGTTTTGTTACTGTAGATGATTGAATGATGCATGTTGTTGGCGGTGTACTGAGATGATTGAATGTGTTTTGTACGGTGTTATGACTGTAGATGATTGAATGATGCATGTTGTTGACGGTGTTTTGTACTGTAGATGAGTCTGAATGATGCATGTTGTTGTCGGTGTTTTGTACTGTAGATGACTGAATGATGCATGTTGTTGACGGTGTTTTGTACTGTAGATGACTGAATGATGCATGTTGTTGGCGGTGTTTTGTACTGTAGATGATTGAATGATGCATGTTGTTGGCGGTGTTTTGTACTGTAGATGACTGAATGATGCATGTTGTTGGCGGTGTTTTGTACTGTAGATGATTGAATGATGGCATGTTGATTTGATGGATGTTGTTGGCGGTGTTTTGTACTGTAGATGACTGAATGATGCATGTTGTTGACGGTGTTTTGTACTGTAGATGACTGAATGATGCATGTTGTTGACGGTGTTTTGTACTGTAGATGACTGAATGATGCATGTTGTTGACGGTGTTTTGTTTAGATGACTGAATAGATTGACTGCATATGTTTGAATGATGCATGTTGTTGTTTTGGTGTGATTGTACTGTAGATGACTGAATGATGCATGTTGTTGGCGGTGTTTTGTACTGTAGATGATTGAATGATGCATTGTGTTGTTCGCGGTGTTTTGTACTGTAGATGATTGAATGATGCATGTTGTTGGCGGTGTTTTGTACTGTAGATGATTCGGTGTTTTTTAATGATGATGCATGTTGTTGGCGGTGTTATTGTACTGTAGATGATTGAATGATGCATGTTGTTGGCGGTGTTTTGTACTGTAGATGATTGAATGATGCATGTTGTTGGCGGTGTTTTGTACTGTAGATGATTGAATGATGATGTTGTTGGCGGTGTTTTGTACTGTAGATGATTGAATGATGCATGTTGTTGGCGGTGTTTTGTACTGTAGATGATTGAATGATGCATGTTGTTGGCGGTGTTTTGTACTGTAGATGACTTGAATGATGCATGTTGTTGGCGGTGTTTTGTTACTGTAGATGATTGAATGATGCATGTTGTTGGCGGTGTTTTGTACTGTAGATGATTGAATGATGCATGTTGTTGGCGGTGTTTTGTACTGTAGATGACTGAATGATGCATGTTGTTTGTTGACGGTGTTTTGTACTGTAGATGACTGAATGATGCATGTTGTTGGCGGTGTTTTGTACTGTAGATGATTGAATGATGCATGTTGTTGGCGGTGTTTTGTACTGTAGATGACTGAATGATGCATGTTGTTGGCGGTGTTTTGTACTGTAGATGACTGAATGATGCATGTTGTTGGCGGTGTTTTGTACTGTAGATGATTGAATGATGCATGTTGTTGGCGGTGTTTTGTACTGTAGATGATTGAATGATGCATGTTGTTGGCGGTGTTTTGTACTGTAGATGACTGAATGATGCATGTTGTTGGCGGTGTTTTGTACTGTAGATGACTGAATGATGCATGTTGTTGACGGTGTTTTGTACTGTAGATGATTGAATGATGCATGTTGTTGACGGTGTTTTGTACTGTAGATGATTCAATGATGCATGTTGTTGACGGTGTTTTGTACTGTAGATGACTGAATGATGCATGTTGTTGGCGGTGTTTTGTACTGTAGATGATTCAATGATGCATGTTGTTGGCGGTGTTTTGTACTGTAGATGATTAAATGATGCGAGAGAGAGAGAAAATAGAGATTTTACGCCTTCTGAGTCAAAGGACTATTTGAGGCATTTAAAATGATAAAGATCCTGGAAAAAAAGTGGATTTTTGATTGATAAGATATGGTTTGAAAGTTTATGAATTTTGTAAATTTTAAATAAGTTATTTGTTTTGAAAAAGTTTTTTAGAAGTTTTTATTTGCGCACAAGTTTAGAGTATAAAATTTATGTATGTGATAAAATATTTTGTTTGGAAAAGATATTTAGCTGTTAGCTTTAAGTCTGGCAGATTGGAGGAGGTCTGATTAAAAAAAAACAGGGCTACAGTTAAAATTCATGCGTTTACGCTCAACTGAGCTTTTTTGTAAAAATCCGTGTTGTGCTCAAGAAGAGCTTTATTATTAAAATTCTTGACAGGCATTTGCCTATGTACAAGCTGTATATAAAGTTAAAAACCAAAAAGGTATTATTAAAAATGATATGTACATTATTATTATGTACACAACTGTTACATACAAACTATTTTGTTGAGTTGTGTTTTTAGGTATTTAGCCTATTAGGTCTTGTCCCTTAGGACTTGATACAACTAAGAGCTTATTAAGAGTTTAGTTTGTAGTGATAAAATTTGTTATATTTAAAAGTAAGTTTTATTTAGGTTTGGAGACCAGACTATTAACTGTTCGTCTTCGAGGTGATCAAACCCTAATAGTTTTCAAAGTTTTTAAAATAGGTTAAAATTTAGTAAAAGAGTCCAATTAAATGATGCATGTTGTTGGCGGTGTTTTGTACTGTAGATGATTGAATGATGCATGTTGTTGGCGGTGTTTTGTACTGTAGATGACTGAATGATGCATGTTGTTGACGGTGTTTTGTACTGTAGATGATTGAATGATGCATGTTGTTGGCGGTGTTTTGTACTGTAGATGATTGAATGATGCATGTTGTTGGCGGTGTTTTGTACTGTAGATGATTGAATGATGCATGTTGTTGGCGGTGTTTTGTACTGTAGATGATTGAATGATGCATGTTGTTGGCGGTGTTTTGTACTGTAGATGACTGAATGATGCATGTTGTTGACGGTGTTTTGTACTGTAGATGATTGAATGATGCATGTTGTTGACGGTGTTTTGTACTGTAGATGATTGAATGATGCATGTTGTTGACGGTGTTTTGTACTGTAGATGATTGAATGATGCATGTTGTTGGCTGTGTTTTGTACTGTAGATGATTGAATGATGCATGTTGTTGGCGGTGTTTTGTACTGTAGATGATTGAATGATGCATGTTGTTGGCGGTGTTTTGTACTGTAGATGATTGAATGATGCATGTTGTTGGCGGTGTTTTGTACTGTAGATGATTGAATGATGCATGTTGTTGGCGGTGTTTTGTACTGTAGATGATTGAATGATGCATGTTGTTGGCGGTGTTTTGTACTGTAGATGATTGAATGATGCATGTTGTTGACGGTGTTTTGTACTGTAGATGATTCAATGATGCATGTTGTTGACGGTGTTTTGTACTGTAGATGACTGAATGATGCATGTTGTTGACGGTGTTTTGTACTGTAGATGATTGAATGATGCATGTTGTTGGCGGTGTTTTGTACTGTAGATGATTGAATGATGCATGTTGTTGGCGGTGTTTTGTACTGTAGATGATTGAATGATGCATGTTGTTGGCGGTGTTTTGTACTGTAGATGATTGAATGATGCATGTTGTTGGCGGTGTTTTGTACTGTAGATGATTGAATGATGCATGTTGTTGGCGGTGTTTTGTACTGTAGATGATTGAATGATGCATGTTGTTGGCGGTGTTTTGTACTGTAGATGATTGAATGATGCATGTTGTTGGCGGTGTTTTGTACTGTAGATGATTGAATGATGCATGTTGTTGGCGGTGTTTTGTACTGTAGATGATTGAATGATGCATGTTGTTGGCGGTGTTTTGTACTGTAGATGATTGAATGATGCATGTTGTTGGCGGTGTTTTGTACTGTAGATGATTGAATGATGCATGTTGTTGACGGTGTTTTGTACTGTAGATGATTCAATGATGCATGTTGTTGGCGGTGTTTTGTACTGTAGATGATTGAATGATGCATGTTGTTGGCGGTGTTTTGTACTGTAGATGATTGAATGATGCATGTTGTTGGCGGTGTTTTGTACTGTAGATGATTCAATGATGCATGTTGTTGGCGGTGTTTTGTACTGTAGATGATTGAATGATGCATGTTGTTGGCGGTGTTTTGTACTGTAGATGATTGAATGATGCATGTTGTTGGCGGTGTTTTGTACTGTAGATGATTGAATGATGCATGTTGTTGGCGGTGTTTTGTACTGTAGATGATTGAATGATGCATGTTGTTGACGGTGTTTTGTACTGTAGATGATTGAATGATGCATGTTGTTGGCTGGTGTGGCTAGAGGCGGTGTTTTGTACTGTAGATGATTGAATGATGCATGTTGTTGGCGGTGTTTTGTACTGTAGATGATTGAATGATGCATGTTGTTGGCGGTGTTTTGTACTGTAGATGATTGAATGATGCATGTTGTTGGCTGGTGTGGCTAGAGGCGGTGTTTTGTACTGTAGATGATTGAATGATGCATGTTGTTGGCTGGTGTGGCTAGAGGCGGTGTTTTGTACTGTAGATGATTGAATGATGCATGTTGTTGGCGGTGTTTTGTACTGTAGATGATTGAATGATGCATGTTGTTGGCTGGTGTGGCTAGAGGCGGTGTTTTGTACTGTAGATGATTGAATGATGCATGTTGTTGACGGTGTTTTGTACTGTAGATGATTGAATGATGCATGTTGTTGGCGGTGTTTTGTACTGTAGATGATTGAATGATGCATGTTGTTGGCGGTGTTTTGTACTGTAGATGATTGAATGATGCATGTTGTTGGCGGTGTTTTGTACTGTAGATGATTGAATGATGCATGTTGTTGGCGGTGTTTTGTACTGTAGATGACTGAATGATGCATGTTGTTGACGGTGTTTTGTACTGTAGATGATTGAATGATGCATGTTGTTGGCGGTGTTTTGTACTGTAGATGATTGAATGATGCATGTTGTTGACGGTGTTTTGTACTGTAGATGATTGAATGATGCATGTTGTTGGCGGTGTTTTGTACTGTAGATGATTGAATGATGCATGTTGTTGGCGGTGTTTTGTACTGTAGATGATTGAATGATGCATGTTGTTGGCGGTGTTTTGTACTGTAGATGATTGAATGATGCATGTTGTTGGCGGTGTTTTGTACTGTAGATGATTGAATGATGCATGTTGTTGGCGGTGTTTTGTACTGTAGATGATTGAATGATGCATGTTGTTGGCGGTGTTTTGTACTGTAGATGATTCAATGATGCATGTTGTTGACGGTGTTTTGTACTGTAGATGATTGAATGATGCATGTTGTTGGCGGTGTTTTGTACTGTAGATGATTGAATGATGCATGTTGTTGGCGGTGTTTTGTACTGTAGATGATTGAATGATGCATGTTGTTGGCGGTGTTTTGTACTGTAGATGATTGAATGATGCATGTTGTTGGCGGTGTTTTGTACTGTAGATGATTGAATGATGCATGTTGTTGACGGTGTTTTGTACTGTAGATGATTGAATGATGCATGTTGTTGACGGTGTTTTGTACTGTAGATGATTGAATGATGCATGTTGTTGACGGTGTTTTGTACTGTAGATGATTGAATGATGCATGTTGTTGGCGGTGTTTTGTACTGTAGATGATTGAATGATGCATGTTGTTGGCGGTGTTTTGTACTGTAGATGATTGAATGATGCATGTTGTTGGCGGTGTTTTGTACTGTAGATGATTGAATGATGCATGTTGTTGACGGTGTTTTGTACTGTAGATGATTGAATGATGCATGTTGTTGGCGGTGTTTTGTACTGTAGATGATTCAATGATGCATGTTGTTGACGGTGTTTTGTACTGTAGATGATTCAATGATGCATGTTGTTGGCGGTGTTTTGTACTGTAGATGACTGAATGATGCATGTTGTTGACGGTGTTTTGTACTGTAGATGATTGAATGATGCATGTTGTTGGCGGTGTTTTGTACTGTAGATGATTGAATGATGCATGTTGTTGACGGTGTTTTGTACTGTAGATGATTGAATGATGCATGTTGTTGGCGGTGTTTTGTACTGTAGATGACTGAATGATGCATGTTGTTGGCGGTGTTTTGTACTGTAGATGATTGAATGATGCATGTTGTTGGCTGGTGTGGCTAGAGGCGGTGTTTTGTACTGTAGATGATTGAATGATGCATGTTGTTGACGGTGTTTTGTACTGTAGATGATTGAATGATGCATGTTGTTGGCTGGTGTGGCTAGAGGCGGTGTTTTGTACTGTAGATGACTGAATGATGCATGTTGTTGACGGTGTTTTGTACTGTAGATGATTGAATGATGCATGTTGTTGGCGGTGTTTTGTACTGTAGATGATTGAATGATGCATGTTGTTGGCTGGTGTGGCTAGAGGTGGTGTTTTGTACTGTAGATGATTGAATGATGCATGTTGTTGGCTAGAGGCGGTGTTTTGTACTGTAGATGACTGAATGATGCATGTTGTTGGCGGTGTTTTGTACTGTAGATGATTGAATGATGCATGTTGTTGGCTGGTGTGGCTAGAGGCGGTGTTTTGTACTGTAGATGATTGAATGATGCATGTTGTTGACGGTGTTTTGTACTGTAGATGATTGAATGATGCATGTTGTTGGCTGGTGTGGCTAGAGGCGGTGTTTTGTACTGTAGATGACTGAATGATGCATGTTGTTGGCGGTGTTTTGTACTGTAGATGATTGAATGATGCATGTTGTTGGCGGTGTTTTGTACTGTAGATGATTGAATGATGCATGTTGTTGGCTGGTGTGGCTAGAGGCGGTGTTTTGTACTGTAGATGATTGAATGATGCATGTTGTTGGCTGGTGTGGCTAGAGGCGGTGTTTTGTACTGTAGATGACTGAATGATGCATGTTGTTGGCGGTGTTTTGTACTGTAGATGATTGAATGATGCATGTTGTTGGCTGGTGTGGCTAGAGGCGGTGTTTTGTACTGTAGATGATTGAATGATGCATGTTGTTGACGGTGTTTTGTACTGTAGATGATTGAATGATGCATGTTGTTGGCTGGTGTGGCTAGAGGCGGTGTTTTGTACTGTAGATGACTGAATGATGCATGTTGTTGGCGGTGTTTTGTACTGTAGATGATTGAATGATGCATGTTGTTGGCGGTGTTTTGTACTGTAGATGACTGAATGATGCATGTTGTTGGCGGTGTTTTGTACTGTAGATGACTGAATGATGCATGTTGTTGGCTGGTGTGGCTAGAGGCGGTGTTTTGTACTGTAGATGATTGAATGATGCATGTTGTTGGCGGTGTTTTGTACTGTAGATGATTGAATGATGCATGTTGTTGGCTGGTGTGGCTAGAGGCGGTGTTTTGTACTGTAGATGATTCAATGATGCATGTTGTTGACGGTGTTTTGTACTGTAGATGACTGAATGATGCATGTTGTTGGCGGTGTTTTGTACTGTAGATGATTGAATGATGCATGTTGTTGGCTGGTGTGGCTAGAGGCGGTGTTTTGTACTGTAGATGATTGAATGATGCCAGTTGTTGGCTGGTGTGGCTAGAGGCGGTGTTTTGTACTGTAGATGACTGAATGATGCATGTTGTTGGCTGGTGTGGTTAGAGGTGGTGTTTTGTACTGTAGATGATTGAATGATGCCAGTTGTTGGCTGGTGTGGCTAGAGGCGGTGTTTTGTACTGTAGATGACTGAATGATGCATGTTGTTGACGGTGTTTTGTACTGTAGATGATTGAATGATGCATGTTGTTGGCTGGTGTGGTTAGAGGTGGTGTTTTGTACTGTAGATGATTGAATGATGCCAGTTGTTGGCTGGTGTGGCTAGAGGCGGTGTTTTGTACTGTAGATGATTGAATGATGCATGTTGTTGGCGGTGTTTTGTACTGTAGATGATTGAATGATGCCAGTTGTTGGCTGGTGTGGCTAGAGGCGGTGTTTTGTACTGTAGATGATTGAATGATGCATGTTGTTGGCTGGTGTGGTTAGAGGTGGTGTTTTGTACTGTAGATGATTGAATGATGCATGTTGTTGGCTGGTGTGGATAGAGGTGGTGTTTTGTACTGTAGATGATTGAATGATGCATGTTGTTGGCTGGTGTGGCTAGAGGCGGTGTTTTGTACTGTAGATGATTGAATGATGCATGTTGTTGGCTGGTGTGGCTAGAGGTGGTGCTTTGTACTGTAGATGATTGAATGATGCCATGTTGTTGGCTGGTGTGGCTAGAGGCGGTGTTTTGTACTGTAGATGATTGAATGATGCCAATTGTTGGCTGGTGTGGCTAGAGGCGGTGTTTTGTACTGTAGATGATTGAATGATGCCAGTTGTTGGCTGGTGTGGCTAGAGGCGGTGTTTTGTACTGTAGATGATTGAATGATGGATGTTGTTGGCTGGTGTGGCTAGAGGTGGTGTTTTGTACTGTAGATGATTGAATGATGCCAATTGTTGGCTGGTGTGGCTAGAGGCGGTGTTTTGTACTGTAGATGATTGAATGATGCATGTTGTTGGCTGGTGTGGCTAGAGGCGGTGTTTTGTACTGTCGATAATTGAATGATGCCAGTTGTTGGCTGATGTGGCTAGATGTGTTTTGTACTGTCGATAATTGAATGATGCCAGTTGTTGGCTGGTGTTGCTAGAGGCGGTGTTTTGTACTGTAGATGATTGAATGATGCATGTTGTTGGCTGGTGTGGTTAGAGGTGGTGTTTTGTACTGTAGATGATTGAATGATGCCAGTTGTTGGCTGGTGTGGCTAGAGGTGGTGTTTTGTACTGTAGATGATTGAATGATGCCAGTTGGTGGTGGTGTGATTAGATGTGGTGTTTTGTACTGTAGATGATTGAATGATGCCAGTAGTTGGTGGTGTTTTGTACTGTCGATGATTGAATGATGCCAGTTGTTAGCTGGTGTGGCTAGAGGTGGTGTTTTGTTCTGTAGATGATTGAATGATGCCAGTTGTTGGTGGTGTTTTGTACTGTAGATGATTAAATGATGCCAGTAGTTGGCTGGTGTGGCTAGAGGTGGTGTTTTGTACTGTAGATTGAATGATGCCAGTTGTTGGCTGGTGTGGCTAAAGGTGATGTTTTGTACTGTAGATAATTGAATGATGCCAGTTGTTGGCTGGTGTTGTTAGAGGTGGTGTTTTGTACTGTAGATGATTGAATGATGCCAGTCGTTGGCTGGTGTTGTTAGAGGTGGTGTTTTGTACTGTAGATGATTGAATGATGCCAGTTGTTGGCTGGTGTTGTTAGAGGTGGTGTTTTGTACTGTAGATGATTACATGATGCCAGTTGTTAGTGGTGTTTTGTACTGTAGATAATTGAATGATGCCAGTCATTGGCTGGTGTGGTTAGAGTTGGTGTTTTGTACTGTAGATGATTGAATGATGCCAGTTGTTGGCTGGTGTTGTTAGAGGTGGTGTTTTGTACTGTAGATGATTGAATGATGCATGTTGTTGTTGGTGTTTTGTACTGTAGATGATTGAATGATGCCAGTAGTTGGCTGGTGTGGCTAGAGGTGGTGTTTTGTACTGTAGATGATTAAATGATGCCAGTTGTTAGTGGTGTTTTGTACTGTAGATGATTGAATGATGCCAGTTGTTGTGTGAGGATGTGAGACTAAGAGTACAACACATTGATACATAAATTATGCCTCGGAAATAAAATGTCGCCAAGCGGCAGACATGTTTCCGTTTTTCTTCACCCTCTTATATCTCGTGAAATACTGCATGGAATCACTCCAAATTTTGTGGGGAGGGTGTAATAATAAGAGTACCGTAATTCGCGGACTATAAGCCGCAACTTTTTTTTTACCCCTTCCCCTCCTCCCCCCTGCGACTAGTACAGTGCCTCGGCCTAACCGTTGCCGAAAGTGAAAGTAAACTCAACTCAGTGGCATCCTTGATTCAGACCTTTGATTTGTGACCTTGTTCACGGTTGATGACAAAAAATCAGCTAGATTTCGGTATATTTTTCACAAAATGACGATCTGTTTTGCGGTCCGACACTTTCGTTTTGGCAGTCAACACACCCGCGATCAACTCTATACTCAACCGGAAGCGGACATCGTGCATCGCCACGTTTCCGCGGCTTATGCTTCGACGCAGTAGGTGGTGCGGCTTATATTACGAAGCGGCTTGTAGTCCGTGAATTCCGTGAATTACGGTAAAAGACGTTACAGTACAAATTATGCCACAAAGGATTTAAATGTCGCCGAGCGGCAGATATGTCTTCGAGTTAAGGGTGTACACCCCACTGATTAAGGATGTCCAATGAAGGACAGGGTGTAATACTAAGAGTAAAAACATTGTAGCACAAAATATGCTATGTATGGTTTACATGTTACCGAGCGGCAGACATATCTCAGTGTGGTGTACACCCCAACGCTTAAGGGTGTGCATCCTGGTAAAGGACGTGTACTTCAGTCCAGTCCAGTACTCCAGTCAAGGGTGTGTAGCTGTACTTCAGTCCAGTCCAGTATTCCAGTCAAGGGTGTGTAGCTGTACTTCAGTCCAGTCCAGTATTCCAGTCAAGGGTGTGTAGCTGTACTTCAGTCCAGTCCAGTACTCCAGTCAAGGGTGTGTAGCTGTACTTCAGTCCAGTCCAGTATTCCAGTCAAGGGTGTGTAGCTGTATCACCCAAAGGATGGGGATATCTCTGCTGCTCGGCGATGCCCTTGTTATTTATTGTTTTTTGGTTTTTTTGCAATTTCCCAGTTTCTTGTCACTGGAGCGCAGATGCGTCGTGCTGCTGTTATGTGCCCAGTTCGCCCGCTCGGGAACGTATCTGCTACTCGGCGATCCACTTGTTGAATTTTAAGGACGTCATGGTGTGATGTACAACTGCTCATGTTGCCATTGTGTTTTGGATTATGAAGGATGTATTGTTTTTGTCTTTCTTTTGTGTTGCTTCTTTTTGCAAAGTTTTAGTGTTGCTTATTTATTTATTTATTTATTTGTTCATTCATTATGAAGACTGCTCGGAGTGTGAAGAGGGGAAGTATTGTTGTGTGTTTATGTTGTTTGAAAAATACAATTTTTGTTGAAATATTACAGATTCTGTTTTGTCTGGTCAATAAAATAACGTCACTTTCCACTTTATTTGTTTGTGTGGTACTTTGTTCATTGGTTTGTCTGTAATAACGTCACTTTGCACTTGTGTGTGTTTGTTTGTGTGGTACTTTGTTCATTCGTTTGTCTGTAATAACGTCACTTTGCACTTGTTGTGTGTTTGTTTGTGTGGTACTTTATTCATTCGTTTGTCTGTAATAACGTCACTTTGCACTTGTGTTGTGTTGTTTGTTTGTGTGGTACTTTGTTCATTCGTTTGTCTGTAATAACGTCACTTTGCACTTGTTTGTGTGTTTGTTTGTGTGGTACTTTATTCATTCGTTTGTCTGTAATAACGTCACTTTGCACTTGTGTGTTTGTTTGTGTGGTACTTTGTTCATTCGTTTGTCTGTAATAACGTCACTTTGCACTTGTTGTGTGTTTGTTTGTGTGGTACTTTGTTCATTCGTTTGTCTGTAATAACGTCACTTTGCACTTGTGTGTTTGTTTGTGTGGTACTTTGTTCATTCGTTTGTCTGTAATAACGTCACTTTGCACTTGTTGTCTGTTTGTTTGTGTGGTACTTTGTTCATTCGTTTGTCTGTAATAACGTCACTTTGCACTTGTTGTGTGTTTGTTTGTGTGGTACTTTGTTCATTCGTTTGTCTGTAATAACGTCACTTTGCACTTGTGTGTTTGTTTGTGTGGTACTTTGTTCATTCGTTTGTCTGTAATAACGTCACTTTGCACTTGTTGTGTGTGTGGTACTTTGTTCATTGGTTTGTCTGTAATAACGTCACTTTGCACTTGTTGTGTGTTTGTTTGTGTGGTACTTTGTTCATTCGTTTGTCTGTAATAACGTCACTTTGCACTTGTGTGTGGTACTTTGTTCATTCGTTTGTCTGTAATAACGTCACTTTGCACTTGTTGTGTGTTTGTTTGTGTGGTACTTTATTCATTCGTTTGTCTGTAATAACGTCACTTTGCACTTGTGTGTTTGTTTGTGTGGTACTTTGTTCATTCGTTTGTCTGTAATAACGTCACTTTGCACTTGTGTGTGTGTTTGTTTGTGTGGTACTTTGTTCATTCGTTTGTCTGTAATAACGTCACTTTGCACTTGTTGTGTGTTCGTTTGTGTGGTACTTTATTCATTCGTTTGTCTGTAATAACGTCACTTTGCACTTGTGTGTGTTTGTTTGTGTGGTACTTTGTTCATTCGTTTGTCTGTAATAACGTCACTTTGCACTTGTGTGTTTGTTTGTGTGGTACTTTGTTCATTCGTTTGTCTGTAATAACGTCACTTTGCACTTGTTGTGTGTTTGTTTGTGTGGTACTTTGTTCATTCGTTTGTCTGTAATAACGTCACTTTGCACTTGTGTGTTTGTTTGTGTGGTACTTTGTTCATTCGTTTGTCTGTAATAACGTCACTTTGCACTTGTTGTGTGTTTGTTTGTGTGGTACTTTGTTCATTCGTTTGTCTGTAATAACGTCACTTTGCACTTGTTGTGTGTTTTGTTTGTGTGGTACTTTGTTCATTCGTCTGTCTGTAATAACGTCACTTTGCACATGTTGTGCGTGTGGTACTTTGTTCATTCGTGTGTCTGTAATAACGTCACTTTGCACTTGTCTGTTTATTTTCTGTTTCCATGTAACCCCAAGGGACTTTTGGATTCAATAAATCTTGAATCTTGTCTCTGGTTTAACTGATAATGGTGACTCTTGCAGTGCGACTGTCGCTAAAAACGACTGTCTCACAGAATTATGTCTTATTTTAGTCTCTGGTTTAACTTGTAATGGTGAATCTTGCAGTGCGACTGTCGCTAAAAACGACTGTCTCACAGAATTGTCTTATTTTAGTCTCTGGTTTAACTTGTAATGGTGAATCATGCAGTGCGACTGTCGCTAAATCGACTGTCTCACAGAATTATGTCTTATTTTAGTCTCTGGTTTAACTTGTAATGGTGAATCTTGCAGTGCGACTGTCTCTAAAAACGACTGTCTCACAGAATTATGTCTTATTTTAGTCTCTGGTTTAACTTGTACTGGTGAATCTTGCAGTGCGACTGTCGCTAAAAACGACTGTCTCACAGAGTTATGTCTTATTTTAGTCTCTGGTTTAACTTGTAATGGTGAATCTTGCAGTGCGACTGTCAGTAAAAACGACTGTCTCACAGAATTATGTCTTATTCTAGTCTCTGGTTTAACTAGGAATGGTGAATCTTGCAGTGCGACTGTCGGTAAAAACGACTGTCTCACAGAATGTCTTAAATTTTGTTTCATAACAAAATGTATCATGCAAAGTCAGTGCTGACCATTTGATTAATAATAATAATAATAATAATGCGGAAAATTTATATAGCGCCCATCCTACTATGTAGGCTACAGGGCGCTTTACACACAATTGAAATGGAATAAAAACATGAAACAAAAATCCAATAACATGAGCAGACAAAACAATACATATAACAATCAGCAACAACTGCTGTGACTACTACTACTACTACTACTACTACTACTACTACTACTGCTTGCTGCTGCTGCTACTACTACTACTACTGCTGCTGCTTGTTACACCCGTGCGTGAGGGGAAATATTCAACATTAACAATCAAAGTGTATGACTATGCAAGCGCATGAGAATGTTCGTGTTTCTCTCTCTCTCCAATTTATCCACACCTCACGACACAGACGAACAATCAACAACAGTCCACAAAAGCAGGTAGAATTCAATCCTGGTCAACTATTAAATCAAAAGAAAGTTTCACATTCAATTATCATTCATCATTAGTTCACTCTCCACACTAAATATAAATTTCCTTCGGGTGTTTCGCCTTTTCTCAATATACCTAGAAAAGGGAAACTATTTCAATAACACAATTTCTTAATTAATCCTCAAATTGTCTCCCATTTGAGTTTTCCAAAACCATTTCCATTTACAAGTACACAAGTAGTAGGTTCCTTCGTAGTTATCCAAAACTAACTCATTTTGTCTACTACTCAATCCCACAAACCAAACTGGCAGTAAATAGCGCAGGTGCTCCCAGTGCACTCCTGCCGTTATTTCTTTAACCAGGCCCGCCGGTGCAGAACAAAGTCGCGTCTGCCCGCGTGCATCCTGGTGTTGGCGACTCTGTCACTTTGCTCCAGACTGCCGCACGGAAAGGATAGTCAGCGTGTCAAAGGAGATGGGGCCCATGCCACTCCACTCTCCTAGCAAGCCACAGAAGCTGAAATGATCTATACCAACCATATACAAGCTATCCAAAATATGTACGTGTTAACAGCCCACGAGACTTACCAACCAAATAGTCTCCTGTTAACAAAGAACAAACCACCATCAAAATGGAACAAACTGATTATAACCAAACAACAAAGCACTCAACAACAGCACCTTGGAACCTGTAAACTATCATTGACTTCTTCCAACATTCACAAAGAGTAATACCTTTGACACACCACCTTGACGTCTATCACAACCATGTAACGAACTCACCAAACGAAGCCCAAAATTAGAATTCCATACAAGGAATGCAACAACTGTATTCATAGAAATAACAAGAGAGTAAACCCATAGGTACGAATCTGCATCAACAGCAGCTTACAAAAAACATAAGTGAGTTGCCCCCGGTCCACATCCCAAAGCTAACAGCTGAGGACCACAAACAAAACGATGTGTCCAGTTCAAGACAAACATGGCAACTGAACTCGAACTGAACGAAATCGGTCAATACACATCTGCGTGTCACGTGATACGCATACTGCGCTGATGTCCCAAACCAGAAGTATGGCATCACAAAAAACGCCCAAAACACTGCGTAACACTGCTGCTGCTGCTGTGACTACTACTACTGCTCGCTGCTGCTACTGCGGCTGCTGCTGCTGCTGCTGTCTGCTGCTGCTGCTGCTGCTGCTTCTACTACTGCTGCTGCTGCTACTGCTGCTCCTGCTGCTGCTGCTGCTGGTGCTGCTGCTGCTGCTGCTTCTGCTACGACTACTACTACTACTACTACTACTACTGCTGCTGCTTGCTACTACTACTACTACTACTACTATTATTACTACTACTACGACTACTACTACTACTACTGCTGCCTAGCTGCATGACGGCCTGCTGCTGCTACATACTTACAGGTGCGAAGACGGGGTAAAAAGCGCTAGGCGGGTCTAGGAAGCCACACTCCCAGTTATCTCATGAAATCAAAGAATAATTTCAGTCAAATTTGCCCTGATGACTGCTCTTCTAGACATTAACGCTCGTCGCAATGGGCAAAATGATGACTAGAAAAAAAAAAAAAAAAACAAAAAGTGCTCATTCCTGAGATACTTGAGGTGGGCTTCCTTACCCGCCCATGCGCCTTTACCCCGTCTATCCCCTTACATACTGATACATACTACTACGTACGTACTACGTACTACATCACCATACTCAACTGCTGACTACCTACTACTGATCATACATACTGCTGCTGCTACTACTACTACTAATACTACTATACTACCTACTACTAACTAATCTACTACTACTACTATATCACACTGATACTGCTACTACCTAGCTACGTACTTTTTTTACTACTACTACTACTATACTACTACTAATACGTACATCATCAGTATAATTAGGCCTGAATACACGTGATGCTCATTGTGCACAGCAATTCACAAGCATGTGAATATAATACAGCATTATTATATTCACAACAAACATTACAGACATAACTAACACCACAAACAACTCAAGCATCACGCACGCACTCGCACGCGCGCACACACACATCGCACGACACACGTACACGCGCACGCACACAAACACACACACACGCGCGCGCAGTGGGCGCGCACGCACACACACACACACACACCATGCATACGTGCACTCATAGTAGTGCGGGCCCTACATGAACGCATCACACGCACACACGCAACACAAGAGACATGCGCGACGCTTGCACATTACACACACACACACGTGTCGCGCACGCGCGACAATCATACACACACGCACACACCAGACGACATGACACACGCACGTGCGCGTCGCACATATGTCACACAGTAACACGTGATGACTCAACATACACATTAAAAGATGGTACAAATAGAGTGGTGGCAATATTTTCTTACAGTTTTAGATAAATACTCCCCCGCCGCCCCCCCCCCCTGGTTGATTTGTCATTTGACAATAATACTTCTGGTCAGATCATGTATCTAAGGTTTCGCACGACAGCCTTTAGTGTCTGAATGATACAGTGTTTCTGTTATCATGAAATAAGTCGATCACGTGATCACCAGTTAGATGCCACAATGTTAGTATATGAACACTTCCAGTTAGCACAGCCATCCTACATCTGATTGCTACGCAATTATTCTGTACAATCACGAACGCACATCTACAGATTGAAAATCTAGCCACTATATTAATAAAGTGCAGGCTACAAAACTACAAGCTGCACAATGTATCTGTCCCCCCCCCCCCCCCCACCTAGAAGGTAGGCTGCGCATAGCGAGAGACTAGCTACACCTGATACTATTGTAGAACTTCGCTATCATCAGATCATCACTAGCTACTCATAGTGAGCATTATCATATAGATTAGTTTGCTACTAGATCATTAATATCTGTTGCACATTGAACATAACGCTATATGATTCATATGACAAATGGCCATCTGATAAGTGACAAGACCTATATCTATCATTTCACAAGTGCAGCGAAACGTAACATAACGGAACGTGACGGGTTGCACATGATATATCAACTACGAGTCCCCATCCCGTAGAAATGGACCACTATACGTTTAAAAATGATGTGCATGCACATTGCACCGACATGCGAGATGTAAGAAAGGATACTGTGACATCAAAGTAGTTGAGTTCTAATTACCAGACAGCATAGAGCAACTGTTCAGCGACGAGTGGAAAGTGCCGATGAGAGAGAGAAAGAGAAAAGCTAAGCTTTGATGCTGGACATTCAGCGACTGAGAGAAAACCAGACAAACAGACACCCTATTGTTTATTGACATTATACTATAGAATAATTTGCCTTTATGAGTTCTGAAGCTTAGTGAAATGATGGAACTGTCGTAGGGAGTAAGTACCGTCAAAGACATCAAGCAATAAAGCACTGACGCAAGCACTTATAAAAAGTCAATTATCACTAACGTACCATTACTCCAGCAAAGTCTATCCCGTCACCTATTTATGCTGAAGATGCAACATAAAATACCAGTTTAATGATACCTGTTACTCACGGTAAATAGCCTGAGCACACAGCACTTTCATTATGCGATGAATTATTATTAGATAGTCGGATTCGACTACAACCGCAAGCAAAACATCGATTAGACACGTATAGCCACTACACACAAATACTAGAAAAACACCCTACGGAGTGACCTATCGTATTTATTCTGAATATTTTCACGCTTTATATATCCAGACCTTACATCATGACAACATGTACTGACGATTACATGATTGAATTTGCTCATATGAACGAGAGTTTAATATATAGTTTTTTATAGCACACCATACTACGTGAGAAATTGATAGTACGCTAAATAGTAGCTAATAGGCAATGATTGTATGCAGCTATACATGTAGAACAAAGGTAAGTTAACAGCCATGCAGACTGCAGAACGCTTCGATCAAACTCATCTAAAACCGTCAAATGAGATACGTCTAAGATCTGACTAGGCTCCGAAACCGAGATGATTAGGCCAACGGCCTTTCTGTACAATTAATAGAATTCAATCGTAGAAGGTAACGGTAAGAGGAGTATGGGAAATTCAGTGTATCACAAAAGTTTGAGTGAGTCCCTGCATGTACGAGTGATCGCTCAGCGATAGACACACACACAATGCTACTGAGAGAATTAAAATATGCGCCTGATACAGTCCCACCTGCAAAGCAACACCAGGACTACCTACTCAGGAGAGGACAACATCTCTCGCGTCCCAATTAGTCGTACAAGTCCGTGAGTGAAGTCAAACTCACCTGCGAGATGACAAGTCTTTTAGCCCATAAAGTACCCGCTGTGATAAGCACAACATTACTTGAAGACCTTACGAACGCACACAGAAACGGCGCCATTTTGGCGAAAGTACTCCAACATCGCAAGCACGTCTGCAAGGACACGATACCGGATTCTCCGGTACTGAGGAGTTAGCTGAATATCAGAGATGCTTCTCGTACTTTACAAAGCCACAGTAGGATGAATAGAGGATTATTTTCTCTCTGTAAAAGAGAAGATGCAACCAATGTGAGTCACATCCTGATACGATGTCATGCTGTAATTCTGCATTGATCACAAACAACAACCCCGCCCAATAAATGATCTTACGATCGGTAACAGGGCTCCACACTGCTAATCCTGCTTGTCAATACACCCGAGCATTACTGAACCACGTGCCATCAGACGTCCGTCACGAGCGAAGACATACATCTACAGAAGAGATAGTCAGAGACAATTTTAGCATATGTCACGCACTGCATAGCAATAGCCATGTAATTCACTGAACATCAACTGAGGAAATGGTTGTTAAGTTGATTGGTAGCCGTCTGAATGATGAGTATTGCTATACTCACTAGCGCGGTAAGGCAAGGCGAAAAATTTATCACAGCTTTGTTTTCTATTTTTCTAAATGATATGAAGGAGTATATTGGACAATTAAAACAGGTAAACTAGAATCCTTGAAGGTCAGTGCAAGGCAGATGCATGTAAACGAAACTGAAGTAGACAAAGCTTTTTAATATGTTTCTGCTTTTGTATTTGCGGACTGACACAGTTATTTTAGCTGAATCCCCTGCCCTCTTTACAAAATGCACTTGACGTATGTATAGTTATTGTACTCACAACAAATTAAAGTAAATGCATAGTAAAACAAAAGTGGTGTTTTTTGCTAAGGGTCACGACAGAGAGTAACGGTCGACTCAACAATGTAGCCAGAATTATAGATTATTACATACTTAATCAGATAGAATATATGTAATGTTACTATCATCAGCTATTTCCGTTATCTTGAGATTAACTATTGTCAACGTCTATACACAAGTAAGTTCCGAAGGTTAGCACAGAGGAAAGTTGTTACGAGAAAGACGTATATTAGTAGCTAATTATGTATAACTTGACAGTAAACAGACGGAATGCGAAGGCAGGAAGATAATGTTACATAAAAGTGATGAAACGTGACACAAGATTGTATATCGTGATAAAATTCTATTGTAAATAAAAGATGAGCCACTTACTCATTACTAGCATCTGGTTTGGTCTGTGAAGTTGAGAATACTCCAACAGCGCATAAGAATAACAAAATACCTATGTCAACGAGCAATTATGAGCGACGGAATGGGAGCTAAGTAATGCAATTAAAGTATATGAGATAGTAGATAGATTGATGACATTACCAACATGAGATCTCTACGCCTACGTATATGGTTACTAGTAGCGAGGCGTAGGTGTCACGTGCTATCCACTTACCCTTAATCAGCATGATAGAGATTAGGGAAAAGTAGTATGGTCCGATGGTTGTGAGGTGATCACTGTAAACGTAAGGAGCCAATTGACGCGCTAAGATGAGAAATAGAAATATATCGCTGGATTGTTCATCACGATATAAGGTACTGAGATTGTTACTAATGAAAGATGTAGAATGTCGATAATGGTTGAAGTACGGACAGACAAAGGCTAATCGATATCTTAGGAAAAAGATACAGGACTGAACAAGTGGTAGAATACATACATTATTAGGAGTAATATCAGTCTCGATGCTTTGCAAAGCATGTGGCAGTAAACAGATATTAATTGTAAGATCAAACATTCAGTTTATGAACCAGCTTAACAAAGTCCAAAGAAAATATACCATGATGTGAACACTTTTAAATAAAATCAAGAAAATAGCCCCTGCCTTAAACACACACTAAATGCAAAGGACGATACATAAGCCCCCAATCGCAAAAAGTAGTACACCAGCTTTAGATCCCGGAACATAGAGCATGGACATGAGTCCTAAATGCTATCGAAGAAACATGTAACTATTACAACTGCTTTGACTACCTAAGCTAGAAGAATTCATTTCACAAGATATATTGACCATTTTGATGAGTGGTAGAGATAAATACGCCTCTGAACAGCATTATCCTACCTCGCACACCTAGCCACAAGACTACACAGACATGTATCTCAACACTTTTAGAGTACTATCACAAGTAACACTATTTGGAATTAGCAATTAACCACCAAGAAAAATACATAAGCACCAACTCCAATAAGTTCAGACACAGGACTGCGCCTTTACAAAATGATGGCGCAATATTATGGATGATCAATGAAGGACTGCTATTTATGACTGAGGATCGTACCCAAACAGAATTGTGTGATCCAAAATGATGTGTGCTGAACGCGCTATGCATCCGGCAGAGTATTCGATTTGGAGTTGGCGGAGGAGGTGGGATAAACGTTGATAGACAATTGATGTAACGACGTATCAAGATATGTTTATGCTGCTGTCGTCTCTCTCTGGCCTCGTAGGGGAGTGAGTCCACGTGGGTTAGAAAAATATGATATGGAAAATAGGGATGGAATGTGGATTTGGGTACCGGAAACAAAAAAAAACTTGGACCAAACAACCTCTCCATTCCCCCATAAAATATTATTATGCATTAGCATAAAATTAATTTATGTTCTCTCTACCGGATATAAGCCTTGAGAACACACATTATGCGAGTAGTGTTGAACACCACCTGTTAAGATCGTTCCCCTGATTACAGCCTTGACCCACTTATTTATCAACTTTGTATAACCAATCTGAGAAATTACCAAATGTTATAGGCAATATGAGGCATATATATTTGAGCGGGCCATTCCAGCTCATCCATCTACCTGACCAGAAAGGCCGGGAAGCCAACGGCCCGTACTTAAAGAAACTAAGGAGAATGGGAATTCGTTAAAGTATTCCGCTGTCAGTCCCCAATACGAAGCGTTTAGTATCCCCGATTACAGTCCACCCAAGCAACGGGACCCCTCTGACACAAACCAGTCCCAACTCCGCAGCATTCAAACAGCCGAAGGGAAATTTTACCACATGTTATAGACAATATTGATGCCTTACCGCTGAGACGGGGCCATCTCCAACTCGCCCGTCTGCCCGACCGGAACGCGGGAAGCTAACTGCCTGTACTTAAAGCACAGAGGAGAATGGAATTCTGTAAAACGTATTCCGCGGTCACTCCTGATACAAGACGTTAACCCCCCCCCCAAAAAAAAGAAAACGGTCCTGCCCAAGGCAAAACAGGAACTCCCCAGACACAACCGTCCCCAGCTCCGCAGCATCACACCGCAAAGGAAACAATAGCTGCATACCAAACAAACAAGAAAAACGGAATCGTTGTTGAAGCGCTGAAGTTATTGTTCTCAGAGCCGTGAGGTTCAGGACAGGGTCACCTGTCCCCAACCGCGGAAGTGAAAAGGATTCATTATAACAAAGAAAATTTACACCTCCTGTGGGAATACTGTCAACGCCACGCCGGGGAGGTAGCACAAAAGGTTTAAACTGACAAAAAAAGACGGAAAAATAAAGATTGAACAGATAAAATTTTGAAATAAAAAAGAATTACTTTAAGACTTTGCGTTGACAATACTCCACAGCGCATAAAATAACAAATACCAATCCAGAGATATGCAGGAAATTATGTGATAAAAGATTATGAATCCAATGAGCCCCTTACCGGTTATGTACATAAAAAACATGCAACCGGGTGGCATCACTGTCCAAGCTTACGGAAGCAAAAATTATCTTAGATTCTACCTTGCCCTGAGGGCTAATAAAATGAAACTTTGAACGGCCACAAAAGATACATAAAGGAAAACGAGCAACAATGGGATACAAATTATAAGAATACCAGTCTCAGACCAACATGGCACAAACGTATAGGAACAAACAAAAACTTCTTGAAAGCTCACCGCAAAACTGCTGTTCGCCAAAAATATTTGATAGCAATTAACCACCAAGAAAAATACATAAGCACCAATCCAAAAAATCACCAATCCAAAAAATGATACCATTTATGGAAAGAAATCAAAACTTTGCTCAACCAGCGAAAGGCCACGCTTAAACAGATTCAGTCGTTGGCAGGCCTATTGAACTTCACCTGCGCAGTTGTTCTACCAGGGAGACCTTTTCTACGGCAGTTGTTTGATCTTATGATAGGCGTCAATAAGCCTTATTACAAGATAAGGCTTGGACTAGGAGTGAGGGAGGATTTGGCGTTGTGGTTAGAGTTCTTACAGCATCACAACGGTAAATTCCTTTTCCTGGACAGGCACTACTTGTCCTCTCATGAATTAGACTTGTTCACTGACGCTTCGGGGAAGATTGGATATGGGAGCTTTTTTTTTGGCACGACATGGTTCAGTTGTGGGGATGTTTATCCTGCCCTGTGCTCACCGGTTTTCATCCAGACCATTAAGTAATACTGCACATGATGCGTGCTATGTGAATTCGTGTCATCCATCCCACCAACACACGTAAACATACGGTCTACTCCTACCGAATAGTGGAATTGGCTTTAATGTGTGCGCAAGGGATACTTTGAGACCATAGATCTATGAACAAACACGTTCTTGTAGCATCTGGGTTGATGTTCGTGATGTCAGCCATTTTGATGCAGTAGGTGAAATGAAGAAATGATTCTTCAACGCGAAAGATTTCGACCAATCAAAACGAAGGAACACAGAGGTTCCCAAACCACAGCTTGAAAACCAAATACCTGTGTGCCAACCTAGTTGGCCAACCCCGCAGAAAGTGTTCCCCAACATGTGTTGGTGCGGTTCAGATACAAAACTAGTTGGAAGTGTTGTCAAACACAATTGGCAAACAAAGTGTTGGCTTGGTTAAGAACGGCCAAGAACGGCCTTTACCCAGATACTTGATGTTACGGGCTAGTTTGAGAAGACCTCTGTGACTGATGACCAGAGTGGAGGCGTACATAATAATAATAATAATAATAATATAATGGGAATTTATATAGCGCTCTTTCTCACATGAGCTCAGTGCGCTTTTACATTGATAACAAGAACATTAAAAGGCAAACAAATAATTAATCATTAGAAGGTAAAAAATAGCACGATGCTTGCACGCATCGTTCTCTTACTTCCTTACACACATACAACAACACACCAGCACACACACACACACACCACACAAACACACACACACACAGACACACCCACACAAACACACACACACACACACTGGGCAACACACCACACTCACAACAACACACACACACACACACACACACACACAACACCACACACACACACCACACACACACACACCCACATGCAAAAAAACACACACACACTCACAAACACACACACACACACACACACACACACACACAACACACTACACACACACCAACACACACAAACCCACACACACACACACACAACAAACACACACACACACACACACCACACACACACACACACACATGCATTCACACACACACCACACACACACACACACACACACACACACACACGCGCGCACGCGCGCCACACACACACACACACAAATGCACCGCGGCGCGCGCCACCACGCACACACTCACACACAACAATAATTAATATCAATAGTAAAATAGTTACAATATGAACATTCTAAGAAGAAACATAGAGACCACATTCACATTCTCATTCAAGTTTTGAATACAATACTGCAACTTAAAATAAAATCATACTGCCATCGACATACCAATTACATGACTAATTATAATAGACAAATTTTGCAAAAAACAAAAATACCCTTCTACCTCAATTACAAGCATTTAAAGTTTACAAGACGTAGACATTCTACATACAAAATACGAATTAGAAAATAATTGTAAATACATTTTTTACAAAATTTCTGCAATGAAACGCCCCCCCCCCCCCCCCCCCCAGACCACACACACACACAAACCACTCACACACACAAAACATACATGTATGTCCTTTTTGGGCGCTTTACTCTTCGCAATGAAGGACTCTGTGTGGTCGATGTATATGACCTGCAACTCAGCACACACAGCGGCCAGGTCATGGTTGGACTGGGTGATGGACAGGTTCATTAGGTGCTTGCCGAAAGCTGGAACAATGGAGGACATTACAATGGTGGCAGAGGGGAAAGCAGAACGGCACTTGGAGAGCACCGCACTCCAGTGTTCAGCAGTGATCACTCCCCCTTTGCAATCATTCACACCTGTGTGAATGACAAGTTGGGTAATTTTGGGGGTGGGAAGAAGGGAGTCAATCCAGAGCTGTAGGTCGACAACTGTCAGGGCTGGAACACAGACTTTTTGTGTGGACGCAAATTGCCCTGTGTTCATATTCTGGTTGTTGAGATGTTGGAGGGTGTAGTCCCCAACAAACAAACAGTCCGTGTTTGTCTCTATGGTTTCTTGTTGTAGACACTGAAGAGGGGTGGGGCGAAGGGATTGCTGTCTGCCTACAATGATGGGGATTCTTTGGAACTGGCATGCAGGTGGGGGTGCCTCAAAACGGTTGGACATAGAGACAGAGTAGACGGGAAAAGCGGCTGATGAGGAAGAGGGTGGCATGGGGGCAGTTTGGTTGGGTGGAGGAGGGTGGGAGGTTGGTGGGAGTTGAGGGGGAGAGTCAGCGTGATTTGAGCTGAGGGCTGTTGCCTGGGATAGTTGAGGGACACCGGTGGTATTTGGATGAATGGGGGGTGAAGCTGAGTGACCCTGCGTAGGAGTGGGGGTTGTCTGTTGGACTCGGCGTTGCTGATCCTGGAGAGGGGGAGGGGGGGAGGAGTAGCTGAATGGAGGGGCTGCCATAGGGTAGACAGCAGACTGGGCTGGTTGCCGGCTTGTTTGTGGACCTGTAGCAGGGGAGTGGCCCTGATGTAACACCGTCTTCGCCGCATTGTCTTGTGGAGACGGTGACTGGGCCTGGTTTGTCCCCTTCACTGCTGAAGAGAACAGCGGGTGAGGGGACTCAGGGGCTTGGCGAGTGGGTAATGGGGGGAAAGCAAGGGGAGGGAGGGAGGCCAGCTGTTGTTGTAGACAGTTGATGGTATTCTGTTGTAGTTCCACTTCTGATTTGAGGGTTTTGTTCGTATTTTCAAGTTTGATCAATTTGTCGTTGAAAGACTTCTTAAAATCCCCAAGTTCGGATTTTAGTTTGTGGTTATCTTGTTCGATCCTGCTAAATTTGTTACATAAGTCTTCATATGAATTTTCTGTTCTTGAAAATGTATCACTGATATTAGTTTCAAGTTGATTTATGATCTGTTGTTTAGCATCCAGGGCAAGTTCATTGATGTAGTCTTCCAACGTGTCTAGAGTACACGCATTGCTAACAACGTCCGCTCTTAGTGCTCTCAATGACCGCAGAACATTGAGAGAAGTGTGGGATTTCCTGGGGCGACGCACAAATCTGTTAGATGACCGTCTTAGGTATGCCCTTCGCACACTTGTACTGTCAACATCAGGGCAGAGGGCGTTCTCTTTCAGTTGGGTGTGGTCATCCAGCTGGGGCTCCATTTCGGTACTGACACTGGGGGGTGAGGGACTGGGTGAGGGTGGGGGAGTGTCAAACTGGGGAATGGAATAAGTCTAAGGTGGTCGCATAAGGCGTTGGTATCTATGGCATCACTGTCGCGATTTGAGATCTGGGCCACTGTGCCACTGACATGTTGCACTATATCCACACCAAATGAAGGGCACTCAGAGCCCTGTAGCAGAACAGTTCCTTCATCTTCATGATGTCTGGTAAATGGAGTTAAGACTAAAAGCTGATGTTCTTGGTATGCAACACGTATCACAGTTTTGGATGTGTTAGGAGGGAAAGGTGAGAATAGATTGATGGGGGTAATTTCTTCAGTTTCTATCACGCACTCCTGGAAGTCTCTGGTTTCTATAATTGTATTATAGTCGGGTGGCAGGTTATCACATTGAAGGCTGAAAAGCAGGCATTGCCTCCAATGGCCAATTTCTAATCGGGAACATGTGAATTTATTTTGGAGAGGGTCAGCAGTATCAATTAATATAATATTTTTATCCCTGGCTTCTGCCGATTCCGATGGGCGTGTCCGACATGGTGGAGCGTGTTTACATTTTCTATTTTTTGATCTCACACACATACATAGTAATTAAAGAACAGCCTAAATCCAGCTGCATTGAATACGAGACAGAGGGTGGTGGTAATGGTGGAGGGTGTCAGTGGGTTTAGTGGGTCAAATGACCACAGGCGTCGCTAAGGCTGGTTGGAGATTACTTCAAGCAAGGAGAGGTCCTCTCCACCAAGCAAATCCACTTGATGGCCACTTGAGGTCATCCCCCCGTTGGATGGATTAGACGGCCAGTCGTCGTCATGGCAACACGCGACACAGCACAAGGACTAGCATAGTAAAACCAATGTCGTTGAAGAATTTGTACACATTCAAAATTTTAAAAATAAATTAATACCTCAGTCACCATAGCGAGATAAGATTCACAATTCCAGCAGTACAGTCACAATACCAAGAGGCACCCACATGCAAATCCACACAGTTTCACACGATGAAGAAGCCAATGAAATAACTCAAAATTGAGCACGCACGAGTAACACGTCCGTTGTGGTTGCTGGCCAGTGGGGGGAGAGAGAGAGAGGAGAGAGAGAGAGAGAGAGAGAGAGAGAGAGAGAGAGAGAGAGAGAGAGAGAGAGAGAGAGAGAGAGAGAGAGAGAGAGAGAGAGAGAGAGAGAGAGAGAGAGAGAGAGAGAGAGAGAGAAAGTGAATACACATGCATACAAACTATCAGAATGGCTTAGAATCAATGGGGGGAAATCAAGTGAAGGGAACAATCTAAAAAACAAAAACAAACAAAAACAAACTAGTTCTGGGCTGAGAAGGGGAAAAGTACAGGAGCTGCCGGCAGCTACTAATTTTCACGTTCGCCCCCAGCAAACTTGGAACTAGCCGACCCTAGACACTCCATAAGGCAATGCCCAAGCCCCAACCAAAAGGACAAACAAAGACAGAACAAACAGATCCCTAACTACTGGGGTAAAGAATAATTGGGGATGAAGATGGAGGGACTGGGGTAGGGAAGTTTGTTGAAGGTTTCAGTGCTGGGTTGTGGCTGAGAGCTCAGCTGACGCCGGCTCCCCTCCAGAGTCTGGGATGTTGGTCCAGTTCAGGTGGCGTTGAAGCCTGGATTCAAAGACTGCCAGGGATGGAAATGATTTAAGGTTTAAATTAATCACGTGTAATGCTGGATATAATTCAAAGTTTGGGCAATTGTGGAACTGGTTCTCAAAGGGGAACCTGCATCAGTGCACGGAAAGCGCGACAACTCAACTCAACTCAACTCAACTCAAACAACTTTATTATCTCTTAAAGAGAAATTAAGTGTGGTGATGTCTGCGATTGACACAGTTAAAACAAGACACATTATAATATACATTAAAAACAAGACGTGCTTCTAAATCATAAAAGACAATACCATTAAATCAAAACACACATGATGATAATTATCACTTGAGAACAAAACAGCAGTGCTTAAAACAAAACATGTTGCCAATATTATAAACACTAGCGCAATGCAGAGTACCGGTAACGCCTAGTACCGGTAACGCCTAGTACTGGTAACGCCTAGTACCGGTAGCACTGAGTACCGGTGCTGAGAGGTTGGCATTCTCTCTCTCTCTCTCTCTCTCTCTCTCTCTCTCTCTCTCTCTCTCTCTCTCTCTCTCTCTCTCTCTCTCTCTGTGCAATGTAACTGCTGACAGCTCGCACGCACGCTAAAGTACTCTCCGCTCTCATTCGGTGAATAGCGCGATATTGTAGCTCGCTAAAGTAATCTCCGCTCTCCAACCCATTTCTTGCCCATGCGCGCACAGTACTGAGTTGTTTCTGTGTAAAGTGTTTGTTGTGGAGGGCTTGAAATTTTGGGTCCGCGCAAATGTTAATTGGCTCATATCGCGCGCGTTTATGAATGGATGCTGTTGACATTTTGCACCAAGATAGTCACTATTCCTGGTCATGCACGTTCCAAATTTCGAGTCAATGTCGGGTCTCGTTTCGCCGCGGTTTGTGAAAAGGTCAAGCAGCGCATATCACGCTTCCAGTTTGGCACACATATAGTCACTGTCCCTGGTCATCGACCTTCCAAATTTGAAGGCAATCCATCCAGAAATACCGGAGATACGGGCGCTGAGAGGCCAGTGGATACGAGTTTCGCGCATTTGCCAAACCGCGCAAAAGACATGGCCACCTTGGTTGCCGTTGCCATCGCCACGTTAGGGCTGATAGCCAATTTGAAGCGATTCGGTCAAAAAACGGCGGAGTTATAAAGCCCGTTCTGTGTTCCACACACACACACACACACACACACACACACACACACATGGACAGTTGCCTTTTTATAATATGATTTTAAAACAAAGTACAGAAAATATGTTATTGTTTAAGATAAATCACTTTAATATCATATAATTTTAAATGCACAACACACACAAGGGACTTCTTTACAACAAAACATGCATAAAAAATGTAATGTCATAGATATACTTTATGCTTAGGCAAAGCCATATATAGTGCAACGCCCCGTACCGGTAACGCCTTGTACAGGTGACGCCAAGTACCGGTACCGCTGAGTACCGGTTTCGCCGGGTCCACAAAATATTATATTTTTACTTTTGTGGCTGAAAATTAAAAAATTTGACCCCTACCACTTTCAAGGCCTACCGATCTCCATGACCTTGACCTTGACCTTGATCGGTATGCAATCATCAGAACAACCATAAGCCAAAGTACCTACATGCCAAGTTTGAAGTCCCTAAGACCAACGGTGTGGACGTTATAGCCCTTAACTATTTTCGGTTTTCAAGGTCATATGCCAAGGTGAAGGTCATGACGGCGATAATTTATGCGCAGATGCCTTTTCTCATGGTGACACGCCACCACACAAAACTGGAAACGATTCGGTAAAGCAGTTCGGGAGATATGCGTGGGACAGTAAAACCCAATCATTAGACCCCTACCACTTTCAAGGCATACCGATCTCCCTGACCTTGACCTTGACCTTCATTGGTACGCCATCATCAGAACGGCCATAAGCGAAAGTACATCCATGCCAAGTTTCAAGACTGTAGGACCTGCGGTGTGGAAGTTATGGCCCCTTAACGATTTTCGGTTTTCAAGGTCATGCACCAACGTGAAGGTCAGGACGGCAAAAAGTTTTGCACAGATGCCTTCCTCTCATGGGGACACACCACCACACACAATTTGAAGCGATTCGGTCAAGCGGTTCGGGAGATCCTTGGGACAGACAGAAAAGAACAAACAAACAAACAAAAAACGGAAAGAAATCCGAACAGCTCGGATTTACTAACCGCAAGTGCGTGTGGAGCTGCATGTGGCCCCCCCCCCCCCCATCCACACGACCCCTTGGCGGAGGTTTCCAAAAAGTAAGGATGGCATGACCTTCCGAGGGTGCCAAGGATGCTTGATACCAAATTTGGTGTCGATCGGTTGAGAACTGTGGCCCCCTCCAGCCCACCCCCCTGAACACCCCCCTACACACACACCCGACCATCCCGCCTCCACACTCCTGACCCCCCCCCCATCCCCTCCCTCCTCCCCTCAACCCCCCTCCCCCTCCCAACCCCCTCCCCCCCCCCACCCCCCCCCCCCCCCACCCCCCCCCCCCCCCCCCCCCCCCCCCCCCCTCACAGCTCACAGCTCACACGCACTTTCCGTTAGTAAATCCGAGCTGCGTGTGGTTCCCCCCCCCTCCCCACGACCCCTTGGCGGAGGTTTCCGAAAAGTAAGGACGGCATGACCTTCGGAGGGTGCCAAGGATGCTTGATACCAAATTTGGTGTCGATCGGTTGAGAACTATGGCCGTGCATAAGGGACACACAGACAGACAGACACACAGACAGATTTCGAAAATATATATAAGACTAGCGCAACGCCCCGTACTGGTAACGCCTAGTACCGGTAACGCCTTGTACAGGTAACGCCAAGTACCGGTACCGCTGAGTACCGGTTTCGCCGGGTCCGCAAAATATTATATTTTTACTTTTGTGGCTGAAAATAAAAAAATTTGACCCCTACCACTTTCAAAGCCTACCGATCTCCATGACCTTGACCTTGACCTTGATCAGTATGCAATCATCAGAACAACCATAAGCCAAAGTACCTACATGCCAAGTTTGAAGTCCCTAAGACCAACGGAGTGGACGTTATAGCCCCTTAAAGATTTTCGATTTTGAAGGTCATACACCAAGGTGAAGGTCATGACAGCGATAATCTATGCGCGGATGCCTTCTCTCATGGTGACACGCCACCACACAAAACTGGAAACGATTCGGTAAAGCAGTTCGGGAGATATGCGTGGGACAGTAAAACCCAATCATTAGACCCCTACCACTTTCAAGGCATACCGATCTCCCTGACCTTGACCTTGACCTTGATTGGTACGCCATCATCAGAACGGCCATAAGCGAAAGTACATCCATGCCAAGTTTCAAGACTGTAGGACCTGCGGTGTGGAAGTTATGGCCCCTTAACGGTTTTCGGTTTTCAAGGTCATACACCAACGTGAAGGTCAGGACGGCAAAAAGTTTTGCACAGATGCCTTCCTCTCATGGGGACACACCACCACACAAAATTTGAAGCGATTCGTTCAAGCGGTTCGGGAGATCCTTGGGACAGACAGAAAAGAACAAACAAGCAAACAAAAAAAGGAAAGAAACCCGAACAGCTCGGATATACTAACCGCAAGTGCGTGTGGAGCTGCGTGTGGTCCCCCCCCCCCCCCCCACCACGACCCCTTGGCGGAGGTTTCCGAAAAGTAAGGACGGCATGATCTTCCGAGGGTGCCAAGGATGCTTGATACCAAATTTGGTGTCGATCGGTTGAGAACTGTGGCCCCTTCAGACCCCCCCCCCCCCCCCCCCCCCCCCCCCCCCTGAGAACTGTGGCCCCCTTCAGACCCCCCCCCCCCGAACACCCCCGCACACACACACCTGACCATCCCACCCCTCAACCCTCCAGCCCCCTCCCCCCTCCAGCCCCCCTCCCCCCCTCCCCCCCTCCCCCCCCCCCCCTCCCACCCCCCCACCCCCCCCCCACCCCACGTTCACAGCTCACACAGCACTTGCCGTTAGTAAATCCGAGCTGCGTGTGGTTCCCCCCCCCTCCCCACGACCCCTTGGCGGAGGTTTCCGAAAAGTTAAAATGTATACCAAGCTTTAAAACGTATAGAAGCCTAATTAAGACAGATATTGCACTCATTTATTTAACAAAGAAATGGACACGGGTAAAAAAAAATGTTTCTACTTCTAAGAGTCCTGAATTTCGGAGTTCGGAAGCGCTTGCCGCAGGCAAGAGCTCATAAAATTTACTGAGGCCCTGGCTGCAGTCACTCAATATCAGTCGTCCTTTGTCTTTCACTCGTCGTTCATACAACGCATTCATACTGTTCTGTTTCACTCCCACAATCTTACTGCAAACGTTCACTATTTTATTCAATATATTCTTATTCTTGACATTATATCGACGAAACTTTAGGGAGAGCACATCTTAAAAAAAAAAACCAATAATGAAACTTATTCTAATTTTAGTGACCTGGCCAGCCAGCGCCCGTTCAGCGGGACACCAACATGATGCCACGTCCAGCAGCAACCTAACCTAGCCCTAAGTATGGTTTGTAAGGGGAGTGTGGGGGGGTGGGTGAGTGGGTGCCCAGGGTAGGGCAGGATAAAGGGGCTTGGGAGGGGGAGGGGGCTAGGTGGGGGGTGCTAGGGGGGGGAGGCAGGGGGAGCTGGAGGTTGATTTATTTGCGGGCTGGGGTCTGTTGGAGGAGGCCCAGCGGAAACAACTTTGGTCTCTAAGTTGTTCCAATCCCGGATGGTTCTGGGGAAAAAAGCTGTTCTTCAGTGCTGCTGTTTTTGCCGGCTAGTCAAGGAGGGATCTACAAAGCAAAATGTACGCTGTCTTCGGCAGATTTCAGGGCAGAAGCGGAGATTCCTGCGGAGCATGCCCAGGCTGGCGTTCGCTCCGCTCTTGGTGATCTTATTAATGTGGGCAGACCATGACAAGTTAAAGCTCAGTTCCACGCCTAGGTATGGGTGAGAGTCCACTTGCTGTAAGATGTGATAATTCAGCTGGTAGTAGAAGGACGATCTCTGTCGTGTACTCAGGATGAAACCGATTTCTTGGCATTAAATCTCATGCCCCACGATTCTTCGGCCCATGCTTCAAGCTTCTTGAGGTCGTCTTGCAGTGTAATATGGTCTGCTTGAGATTTGATCTCACGATAGAGCAGACAGTCGTCTGCAAACAACCTGACTTGGGATGAGATGGAGGCCGGCAGATCATTAATGTGGCACAAGAAAAGAATCGGGCCAAGCACAGTACCTTAGGGTACTCCTGAGTCGACGGTTGCTTGATCGGATGCCTTTCCCTCTACTACCACTTTCATGCGGCGTTGGGTGAGGAAAGTGGTAAGCCACTGATGGAGCGGTCCTCTGACGCCGTAACTTTCAATATTCTCCATGAGCTTTGTGTGGGGAACAGTGTCGAAGGCCTTTGAAAAATCCAAAATGGCTACATCTGTCTGTACATTCTTCTCAAAGCTCTGGCAAAGCTGAAAGGTCATGAAGAGTGGTGACCAGCTGTGTCTCGCAAGAGAAGTCCCGACGAAACCCATGGTTCAGGTTGGTGAGAATCTTGTTTTCCTCTAAGTGCTGCATCAGGTGACTGCAGATTATGTGCTCCAGGAGCTTGCTGGTCACTGATGTTAGAGAGACAGGCCAGTAATTTTCTGCCATGTGTTTGCCCCCCTTCTCGAAGATTGGCGCGATGTTGGCTGTGAGCCAGTCATCCGGCAGGGTTCCAGTGTCGACTGATTTCTGGAAAATAATTGTCAGTCCTTCTGCCAGCTGGGACTCATGCACTCCTTAACTACTACAGCAAACTACTGGGGCGTGAAAAAAAGCACCCCTCTCCCTACCACCCACCCTGTCAGTGACCTTCCTGATGTCTTTAACGACTACTTTGTTCAGAAAATCCAGCTGATCAGAAACGAACTTGATCAGGCTTCTTCCACACCTAGGCCTACCACCCTGTTAGACCAAATAGGAACAACATCCACGTTCTTGGAATTTCAGCCAATTTCAGTGTGTGTGTATGTATGTGTGTGTGTGTGTGTGTGTGTGTGTGTGTGTGTGTGTGTGTGTGTGTGTGTGTGTGTGTGTGTGTGTGTGTGTGTGTGTGTGTATGTGCCGGTACGTGCGTGTATGTGTGGGTGGGGTGTGTATGTGTATGCCTATTTGCATGTGCGTGAGCGATTATTTCGTGTTGTTGTTGAATTTGTTGCTTCTTAATTTTTGTTGTTGTTAAGCGCATAGAGCTCCACATTTGGTGGAGGAATGCGCTATATAAATGATTCACTATTATTATTATTATTATTATTAAGGACTCTATTGAGGATGTTGTTCGGGCCTGCAGCTTTGGGTGGGTTGATGTTCTTTACTGAGTAGTTTTTCCACCCCTTCTCTTCCTAGATGGAGGCCCTTGATGGAAGGAAACTGTGGGAGGTAGGGACTCGGAGGCAGAGCTGTTGTGAAGACGGACTTGAACTGGTTGATGAGGACATTTGCTTTTCCTGTGCTGTCGCTGATCAACTTCCCGTTGGCTTTCAGAGGCGCAACTCCCACATTGTCCGGCTTCTTGGCCTTGACGTACTTCCAAAAAGGTTTGGAGTCATTTTTATCAAGTCCTTTGTTGATGACACTGTTTAGAAAGTCAGCCTCAGCTCGCCTGGGCTTGCACTCTTTCTGAACATGTTTGAAATTAGCCCAGTTTCCTGTCCGGCGGGCCTGGTTGTAGAATCTTCTCCTTTTCCTGATCAAGCAGCGCAGCTTTCCACTTATATATAGCCAGGGCAACCTGGGTCTTCCTGAGCGGAGAACAGATGGTATATTCTTCTCCGTAGCCTCTGATAGCTCTGTGAACAAGGAGTTCACTGTTTACAGTTGAAAGCAGTTCAAAACATAGCGGTTTTCTTTGTTTGTGTCGTAGTTTTTGAAGCACACTATGCCCTATTACGAAGATAATAAGTCTGGCAATGCTTGGGTGATTTTAATTTGGTAACTACAAACCGAAAGTAAACAGATTATTACATGAAAGGCTCTGGAATAAAATAAATGATATAAAGGTATTAAAAAAAATCAAATTATTTTACATGCAAATGTCTCCATTTACGATTTCATTTTCTCTTTCTTTTTTTCTTCAATAAATGCATGAAATGTGTGTGTGTGTGTGTGTGTGTGTGTGTGTGTGTGTGTGGAGAGAGAGAGAGAGAGAGAGAGAGAGAGAGAGAGAGAGAGAGAGAGAGAGAGAGAGTGTGTGTGTGTGTGTGTGTGTGTGTGTGTGTGTGTGTGTGTGTGTGTGTGTGTGTGTGTGTGTGAAGGGGGTTACAAAGGTCTTGAATCCTCCCTTCCAAGTTGTTTTAAAGAAAGGAAGAACAGAACAAGACGGAGAAATGTTGCTCCATGCCATATATAGTCTTAGCTTATTCTCTCAGGAGAGGCCTTTTTGCACCTTTTTCATTCAAATTAGCATCAGCCTCAACGATCCACCCCCGCATCTATACCTTTTTTGTTTGTCCATAAAGTAACATAGAACTCTGACAACCTAAGCCTCAATGACGTATTGATCCACACCCTCATCTATACCTTTTTTGTTTGTCCATAAAGTAGCATAGAACTCTGACAATATCATGACAAGCGAAAATAAGCTATAAGCTATGCAACTAACTAGCGACTGAATAAGCTAAAAAATGCAATTATTTATAGCTCATTGTCCTGTTTACTCTCTCTCTCTCTCTCTCTCTCTCTCTCTCTCTCTCTCTCTCTCTCTCTCTCTCTCTCTCTCTCAGTCTCTCTGAGTCTCTCTCTCTCTCTCTCTCTCTCTCTCTCTATCTCTCTCTCTCTCTCTCTCTCTCTCTCTCTCTCTCTCTCTCTGTCTCTCTCTCTCTCTCTCTGTCTCTCTCTCTCTGTCTCTCTCTCTCTCTCTCTCTCTCTCTCTCTCTCTCTCTCTCTCTCTCTCTCTCTCTCTCTCTCTCTCTCTCTCTCTCTCTCACACAATCTCAATCAATTAACCTTTAGTTTACAAGAAAGTGTAGATCAGCTACTTGACTGGACAGAACATAATCATATGGCATTAAATGATTTTTTTTTAAACTAAGTATATGATTGTAACGTCACGGCAAAAGCGACAAAATATAACAAGTATTATCCCCCCAATATATATTCGCAACAAGCCAGTAGAAGAAGTCAACACACATAAAGTTTTAGGGATTACTCTAGATAACAACCTTACTTGGTCCTCCCATATTAGTAGCTTAAGCAAACGAGTATCTCAAAAAGTTTTCCAGCTCTCTAAGATAAAGCATTTTCTTAATATTGATGCACGTAAGCATTTCTTCCACGCATGCATCCAGTCTCACATAGATTATGCATCAACTCTCTTTGATTCAAGTAGTGCTAACACCCTAAAGCCGTGGATAAGTGTTCATAAACGAGCTCTAAAAACATGTCTTTTGAAATCGTCTTCATTAACATTTCAAGATTACGTCTCACTAAATATTCTTCCTTTCACAGATAAGCTTCGGTATAATAAAGCAGTCATGATGTACAGGATTATAATCGGTTTTGCACCTGCAACCTTAATCAAAAGATTTCCACTCAACCAGTCTAGATATACAAACAGTATTCTTGTCCCCAAGCCCAGAACTGATCTTTTTAAAACCAGTTTAACGTACTCGGGTGGAACTCTATGGAACTCTTTGCCATCTAATTTAAAACAAATAGCTGGCATGAATTCTTTCAAAAAGGCATATCAAAATATTTCTATTTCAAAATCTTAAACAACAAATGTAATTTTGCTTTGTGTTTTTTCTTCCTCTCCTGTTTTACTATTATTACTCATGTGTTATGTGTGTTGTGACATGCTTCAGCATACCCTCCCTTCCCCCTTATTCTCCCTCCTTACCCCCCCCCCCCACCCCCCCCCCCCCCCCCCCCCCCCCCCCCCCCCCCCCCCCCCCCCCCCCCCCCCCCCCCCCCCCCCCCCCCCCCCCCCCCCCCCCCCCCCCCCCCCCCCCCCCCCCCCCCCCCCCCCTTCCTCCCCCCCTCACCTGTAATTACTCCAAGCGTTTCTTTCTTTTTGTGTAACCCATTTGCCTTTTCACTTTTGCATGCGTTAGTTAACTTAGTTAACTTTGTTATTGAATGTTCTATTTGCCCCAGGGCTGGGTGGAAGGAGCCTCATCGCCAGTTACATCGGTGAACGCGTGTTACTAGCCACCCCTTTACTCTTGTACTACCTACAGAAAGGGTTGGTCATCACGGACATTCACCTGGTCATTGAGTACGTTCCTCAGGCCTGTTTCTTACCTTTCGGAGAAAAAGTCTCCCAAGCACGACGAGAAGGTGACAGCGATCCCAGCAAAGCGATACTGGCTGAAACGAACAAACTTATGGGCAATTCGGGCTATGGCAAGAGTCTTAGGGGAAGACTGGGTAAAAAGCGCATGGGCGGGTAAGAAGCCCACCCCAATTATCTCATGAAATGAAGCAAATTTCAGTCTCATTTTGCCCATGAGACGAGCGTTAATGTCTAGCATTCGTCTCATGGGCAAATTTGACTGAAATTTTCTTTATTTCATGAGATAATTGGGGTGGGCTTCTTACCCGCCCATGCGCTTTTTACCCCGTCTTCCCCTACTAACAAAGGAAAACATAAAACTGTCCTCTACCGACACCCTACCGAAGTAGAGAAATAAATCAATAAACCTCTTTCGTACTATGACTGAACTCACGGATCACGTCACAGAAATAGAAGTGGCAAAAAAGAAAGTGGCATGGGATTTACCGCTACAGATAGGGTATTTTGTCTACCAATACGCCAAACTGAAAATGTTACAGTTTCACTACGACTGTATTGACAGATACGTTTCGAGATAACACTATCATCTGTGCGAAATGGACACGGATTCCTTATACATGGCTTTCTCTACGTCGTCCATGGAAGAAGCGATCAAACCAGAATTACGACAAGAGTTTTTCGAACACTACCATCATTGGTTTCCATCTCCAGCTTGTGACACTCATCGATCCGCTTTCGTTGACGCAAAAGTCAAACGACAAGACTGGATTCCTCCCCCTTGCTGCGTCCAGCGACTTCGATACGACAAACGCACACCCGGTTTATTCAAACTGGAATACTCCGGAGATGGCATTGTAGCGCTTTGTTCTAAAACGTACTACTGCCTAGGACCATCGGGAGACAAATTCAGCTGCAAAGGACTCAATAAAAACACCAACAAGTTGAACAAAGACACCTATCTACGAGTGCTTCAAGCACAAACGAGCGGAGGAGGGTGCAACAGAGGATTCCATACGGACGGGAAAACCATGTTCACGTATCAACAACAAAGGATGGCCTTGTCCTATCTGTACGTGAAGAGACGAGTTCAGTCGGACGGAGTGACAACAGAACCCCTACTGATTTAAAACTTTCCGCCTTCCTAGAAACAATAACCACAAGTAAAAAAAAAGAAAAGACATTAATATCGTCTAATGCGGCCAATTGTCTTTATTATCTAATGATAGTAAAGATAATTCGACAGTCCTAAGCCTGTACGGTCAAATCTCTTTTTTTTTAATAGGCCTACGAAATATATATTTTTTAAAAACACCCCATTTTCATTAAAAACAAAACAATTCTAACAACGTGCACAGTCCTTTTCATTCATTTCCTATATGTTTTCGGTCCTGTAACAGCTACACTGACTAGCTACAAAAGCGGTTAAAGCAAATCACAATATAAAATTTTTAAAAAACGAAGTGAGATTTGACCGGTAACTGCAGAAGGGACGATGTAATGAGGAGTAATCAACTCTTTACGGTAATCAGTCAAATTTGCCCATGAGACGAATGCTAGACATTAACGCTCGTCTCATGGGCAAAATGAGACTGAAATTTGCTTAATTTCATGAGATAATTGGGGTGGGCTTCTTACCCGCCCATGCGCTTTTTACCCCGTCTTCCCCTACACATTTGTATTTTACAAAAAAGAAAGACTTTCTGTCGTTTTACATTACTTCGATTTCTATAGATCATCATGTTTTCATCATAAAGAAATAAACAATGTGACAGACAGAAATTGAGAACTGTACACCCAGTACACGAAGCGGTACGTTTTGTTGCGTATATAGTCAATCATTCTAAATGTCAAAACCGTTATTCAGCTAGTCCACTCTCTGTTTCACCATTAGCTTTTCGTCTAATTACTACCCCACTTTCCGCCCTCGGCCATCATCATAACTCAAAGGTTACCTACACACCATCTCCGTGGCAAGACCACTAAGGTACTCCGGGATCGTAAATATTATAAAATTATAAATTGGAAGTAAAGACGCGACTTCTCGGACTTCTACTTCCTTATTTGACCACGTCTTCTTCGTACTGATCCTTTCTTACTTCTTCATCTTGACCTATCTTCGGTATCGATCTTTAACTGACCCTTTCGCATTGACCCCTTCTTACACATCTTGACCCGTCTTGACCTGTCTTTCTTAAGGTCCATACCAGGTATCGATCTTCTCACTGACCTTTTCTTAAGACGTTTGTGAGGTTTGGAGGAGGTTGAGGTGTTCAGTGTCACAAACTATACTACTTCTATCTGTCTCTCTATCTGTCTGTCTGTCTCTCTATCTCTCTATCTGTCTGTCTGTCTCTCTATCTCTCTGTCTGTCTGTCTCTATCTCTCTGTCTGTCTGTCTGTCTCTCTATCTGTCTGTCTCTCTATCTGTCTCTCTATCTGTCTGTCTGTCTCTCTATCTCTCTATCTGTCTGTCTGTCTGTCTATCTGTCTTTCTGTCTGTCTATCTGTCTCTCTCTTGTTGATTGCATCTGAAAGTTTCACTGACAACTGAGCAACTTGGTCATTTGTTTAGGGTAGGATAGGTATAGAATATCACAAGGATTATTTCCATAAACTGAAAGAAGCAGACTTTGAGATTGAGGGTAGTAAACATGAGGGGGGGGGGGGGATCTACATGTTTGCCCTTATCTGTATCAGTCTCTCTACCCTTTTCCTCAAACAGTTCAGATTGATTTGATATTTAATCAATTTGTTTTATTCATTTATTGGAATTAAAACGCTAAGTAATAAATCAGTTTTGTTTATTTCATTATCTGTGTGGTTGACTGCTTATTTCATTATCTGTGTGGTTGACTGCTTATTTCATTATCTGTGTGGTTGACTGCTTATTTCATTATCTGTGTGGTTGACTGCTTATTTCATTATCTGTGTGGTTGACTGCTTATTTCATTATCTGTGTGGTTGACTGCTTATTTCATTATCTGTGTGGTTGACTGCTTATTTCATTATCTGTGTGGTTGACTGCTTATTTCATTATCTGTGTGGTTGACTGCTTATTTCTTCTGTTTTGCATGTTTTTGTCAGTCTACAAAAATAGCTTGAAGAACATTTATACCAATGTATTTAAAGAACACACTTTTTGAAATCGTAATTATCCGATTTTTTACCTGATTAATGTAAGGACCATAAACAATCAGAATCGCCCCAAACAAACAAAAAATTACTCATATATAGTCTTAAAACACGATTCGAAGTAGTATTGAAGCTTAGCTGATACGACTTCACATCCGACTAGGCCACGCGCCTCACGCGACTTGAGGTGGTAAGTGATGAGTGTGGTGAGAATGAGCACATGGCTTTTCCGGAGTCCTGTAGTACGGTGTATTGCCATGTTCACATCTGACCAACTTGTGCCTTTTCTCTCCAGTGTCTGGCCTTGTTTCAGTTGAAAGCTCCGTTCGCTTCACAGCGGCAGATGTAGGCCTACAATATGTGAGTGAAAAAGGCATACGCCCACACACTTCAATCTACTGGGGGGTTGGGGGGGGGGGGGGGGGGGCATAAACTACACAAATAACTCTCTCTCTCTCTCTCTCTCTCTCTCTCTCTCTCTCTCTCTCTCTCTCTCTCATTTCCGATTGTACAGCAATCTGTGTTGTATCTGCACTGCTGCCAGTCAACCAACCAGTCAGACAGTTTCGAGCCCTGCCTCTGGTCCCTGTTGGTCGCTATGGACACACCTTCACGTCAAAAGAACAGCTTCCTTAGGAACAAGTGTGCGTGTGTGTGTGTGTGTGTGTGTGTGTGTGTGTGCGTGCGCGCGTGCGTGTGTGCGTGCGTGCGTGTGCGTGCGTGCGTGTGTGTGTCTGTATGTGTGCGTGCGTGTGTGTGTGTGTGTGTGTGTGTGTACACGTGCGTGTGTGTGCGTGCGCGCGCGCGCGTACGTGTGTGTGTGTGTGTGTGTGTGTGTGTGTGTGTGTGTTATGCGAAGATGCATGTTTTTATGTCTATGAATATGTCACAGCGTGAGGGTGAGGGTGGGTATGCGAGCGCGTCTGAGTATGTTTGATATGTCTGTAATTTTGTGGGGCGATTCTTAGTTTTTGTAAAGCGCCATGAGTAGTACACCTAGAATGCGCGCTATATAAAATATTCTTTATTATTATGTGTCGGTGTGTGTATCCGACCATGACTTGCAGGTAGCAAAGGAGGCGACTGCTATTGCAGAGAGCTGGGCTATTATTTGTTCATAATGTGGTCATTCCCAGTCTCTCAGTGAAAAGGGATTAACGAGGACAGCTGGTGTTGAGGAAGGTCCCCAAAGGCCAACTAATACTTTGGCTGCAGCTGTAGAACAGTAGAAGCCAGTGCACGTGACATTGTATGCTGCTCACTTTAGGGTTAGGGTTAGGGTTAGTGCAGATGTAGAACTAGGGTTAGGGTTAGGGTTAGTGCAGCTGTAGAACTAGGGTTAGGGTTAGGGTTAGTGCAGATGTAGAACTAGGGTTAGGGTTAGGGTTAGGGTTAGTCACGGATTCTATATTTAGGGATGTGTAGTGTCCATGGGTTAGTGCAGCTGTAGAACAGTAGACGCCAGTGCACATGACATTGTATGCTGCTCAGTTTAGGGTTAAGGTTAGTGCAGCTGTAGAACTAGGGTTAGGGTTAGGGTTAGGGTTAGTGCAGCTGTAGAACAGTAGACGCCAGTGCACAGTCGTGACATTGTATGCCGCTCAGTTTAGGGTTAGGGTTAGTGCAGCTGTAGAACAGTAGACGCCAGTGCACATGACATTGTATGCTGCTCAGTTTAGGGTTAAGGTTAGTGCAGGTGTAGAACTAGGGTTAGGGTTAGGGTTAGTGCAGCTGTAGAACAGTAGACGCCAGTGCACAGTCGTGACATTGTATGCCGCTCAGTTTAGGGTTAGGGTTAGTGCAGCTCACGGTAGAACAGTAGACGCCAGTGCACATGACATTGTATGCTGCTCAGTTTAGGGTTAGGGTTAGTGCAGCTCACGGTAGAACAGTAGACGCCAGTGCACATGACATTGTATGCTGCTCAGTTTAGGGTTAAGGTTAGTGCAGGTGTAGAACTAGGGTTAGGGTTAGGGTTAGTGCAGCTGTAGAACAGTAGACGCCAGTGCACAGTCGTGACATTGTATGCCGCTCAGTTTAGGGTTAGGGTTAGTGCAGCTCACGGTAGAACAGTAGACGCCAGTGCACAAGACATTGTATGCCGCTCAGTTCAAGTTAGGGTTAGGGTTAGTGCAGCTCACGGTAGAACAGTAGACGCCAATGCACATGACATTGTATGCCGCTCAGTTTAGGGTTAGGGTTAGTGCAGCTCACGGTAGAACAGTAGACGCCAGTGCACAAGACATTGTATGCCGCTCAGTTTAGGGTTAGGGTTAGTGCAGATGTAGAACTAGGGTTAGGGTTAGGGTTAGTGCAGCTGTAGAACAGTAGACGCCAGTGCACATGACATTGTATGCCGCTGAGTTTAGGGTTAGGGTTAGTGCAGATGTAGAACTAGGGTTAGGGTTAGGGTTAGTGCAGCTGTAGAACAGTAGACGCCAATGCACATGACATTGTATGCTGCTCAGTTTAGGGTTAGGGTTAGTGCAGCTCACGGTAGGTTCAAGGTTTCAAGGTTTTTTATTTCCAAAACAGGGTAGAACAGTAGAAGCCAGTGCACCTGTATGCCGCTCAGCTTAGGGTTAGGGTTAGGGTTAGTGCAGCTGTAGAACAGTAGAAGCCAGTGCACCTGTATGCCGCTCAGCTTAGGGTTAGGGTTAGGGTTAGTGCAGCTGTAGAACAGTAGAAGCCAGTGCACCTGTATGCCGCTCAGCTTAGGGTTAGGGTTAGGGTTAGGGTTAGTGCAGCTGTAGAACAGTAGAAGCCAGTGCACCTGTATGCCGCTCAGCTTAGGGTTAGGGTTAGGGTTAGGGTTAGTGCAGCTGTAGAACAGTAGAAGCCAGTGCACCTGTATGCCGCTCAGCTTAGTAGGTTAGGGTTAGGGTTAGGGTTAGGGTTAGTGCAGCTGTAGAACAGTAGAAGCCAGTGCACATGACATTGTATGCCGCTCAGTTTGAGCAAAGACCACCTTCCTCTCGTCTTTGGTTTGCGAGTTACAGTCATCCACAAAACACTAACATGTTTCCTGATTTTTTGTTTCCATAAAAGAAATCATTTGCACACTCTCGCTTTGCTATTGGCCCCTACTTCGGATTATATATACATGTACAGTACTCCCCGTTTATAGTAAACTCGGTTATAAGAAATTTCGGTTACAGTAAAGGAAAGCACTGGTTCCCGGCCAAAGGTCTACTGTTTTATTACTAAATAGACCTCGGATAGTAGCAACTCGGTTATAATTTTTTAAAACTGCTATAGTAAAGTTGCTTTTGGTTCCCCACAGGACTGGCTCCTCGGTTACAATAAAAAATATTTGTCCTCTTCATGACCTTTGTAAATACGTCACCAATGTATGCTCACAGTCTCACTACTCCCTCTACCCACCTTCATCAACGAAATTGAAAGGCACTCAAAAACATGTTTCTTTCCTCTCATCACTCCCTCACCCATAATAACAACTGGGTTATAATTAAAATTTAAAAAAAACTCCTATAGTAAAGTCATTTATGGTTCCTCCTCCTTGCAATAAAAAATGTTGTCCTCTTCCTGACCTTTGTAAATACGTCATCAATGTATACGTCACAGTCTCACTACTCCCTCTACCCACCTTCATCAACGAAATTGAAAGGCACTCAAAAACATGTTTCTTTCCTCTCATTACTTAGTGGAAAAAAAAGAATCTGAAAAAAATATATATACAGCAGAATCCGCTTATAAGAAACTCACTTATAAGAAAACTCGCTTACAATGAAGCAAAAACAAATTCCCTGCCGAACTTCTTTCTTATCTATGATCAAAACTGGGATATAAGAAACTCGCTTATAAGAAAACTCGGTTATAAGCAAGCAAATTTTTTCTCCCATCCGCAATGGAAACTTGGATATAAGAAAATTATGTCATACAAGCGAGTTGGTTTGCAGTTCATTTTCTTATAAGCGAGTTCTATTTACTTATAAGCGAATTACCATTGACAACATTTTCTTAAAGACCCACCAGATCATGTGTCAAAATCACGTGTCAAAATCACGTGTCAAAATCACGGGTTCCACTTGTTTTCCTTATAGCTGGTACAAAATCTTGTTTTGACCAGGTTTGACTCCCATACAAATGCCCCCAAATTGAAAACGAAACATTTTAAAGAGCAGCCTCAATTATAAGTTGGGGGAATTTGCATGTGGGTCACAGCTACCCAGAAAAAAAACCAAGGGATTTAATCGTGTTGGGTCAGTGTGTCTTTAAAAGTGAGTTGGACCTGAACTGAAAGGATGTTCCGAGAAAATTGAAGTCGTTCCAAAAAGGGAAAGCTTACATCAAACCAGTTGTGTCACAGACATTCTAAACAGTACAGGCACTAGATTACAAGACTAATTGAGTTGTTTTTGTTCCTTTATTCCATACTTTCCTTCAGTATTCTGTGCAAAATAAATGTTGAGCAGAAGAAAAAAATATGAGTACTTTTGTGTTGGTGGTAGAGAGACTGTTCATCCTTACATTTTCAGCAGCAATGGCAAAGAGGAAAAGGCAATTCATTTCTTTAAGAAGATAAATACAAATAACTGAATATGTGGACGAAAATCCACATAAACAAAAGCAAACGATCGATGAAAAGCTGCATGGGTGGACAGTAAATCATATAGTAAAAAGCCAACTGTCCGTGTGTGTGTGTGTGTGTCTGTGTGTGTGTGTGTGTGTGTGTGTGTCTGTCTGAAACACGAAACGGGCCTTATAACTCCGCCGTTTTTCCACCGAATCGCTTCAAATTTGCTGTGAGCCCTCACGGGGCGATGGCAACGGCAACCGAGGCGGCCGTGTCATTTGCGCGGTTTTGCAAATGCGCGAAACGCGCATCTGCCGGCCTCTCGGCGCCCGTATCTCCGGCGTTTCTGGGCCGATTGCCTTTGAATTTGGTAGGAAGATGACCGGGACCGGGGTCTATCCGTGTGCCAAACTGAAAGCGAATCGGTTCAGAAACGCGCGCGCTATACGCCGCTTCACCTTTTCACGCATACCTCCGCCGTTTCTTAACCGAATTGATTCAAATTTGCTGTGAGGCTTGCTATGGCCTGGGCAACGCCTAGCAGCAAATTTGAAGAGAATCGGGAGAACGCGCCACTCTCAGAGCAGCGCCAACGGGAAACGGGGCCTTATAACTCTGCCGTTTCTTAACCGAATCGCTTCAAATTTCCTGTACTCAGCGTTACCAGTACTTGCCGTTACCGTTACTAGGTGTTACCAGTATGGTGCATTGCCAGTACTAGGCATTGCGCTAGTGGTAATAATTCAGTACAAGAAAGGTGAAGGGGTATGCATTTGATAACAGTAAAAAGACCCCAAAAAAGGCTTCTTAGTTAAGTTGTTGTAGGCACCTTTAAATCTTCTTCTTGGTAGACTATTTTGATTTTATGATGCAAGACATGCATCAAATTAGGAAAAAGGATTTTCTCTTCGTTTTGTTTTTCTGTCTTTCTGTTCTTTTCTTTTTTCCCTTTTCCCCCATTCAATTTGTTTATAAGGGAAAAAACTTCAAAATGTTTTCTTATATCTGAGTTTCGGATATAAGAAAACTTGGATATATAGAAAGCAAAACATCATCTCCCTTCGATTTTCTTATAACCGAGATTTGCTGTATTTTGATTTTATGATGTAAAACATAAGTCATAGGTCGCAAGTTTCCTTATTGTCCATTGGCATTGTACAAACGCAAATACAAAATTGTCTTCCACTGTGTAAATTAAGTTATACATCCAAATTAGAATATTGATTAAAAACAAGAAACAGAAATTTACATTTAAACAAATATGTTACTCTCACACCACACCCACTCATTCAATTGCTCTCCGCTATCTTGCTCGCTCATCATGCAACTCACACCACTTCTGCCTTCATTTTTGTTTTTTAATTTTCTGTTCTGTTCTTTCTTTTTTTCCTCCTTTGCTTTTTTTATGCACCAATTTATGTAAAAGCATTTTTTTTCTTCGTTTTATGTTTCTGTTTGTCTTTTATTTCATTTTTTTCTTTTCTTTTTTCCCTTTCCCCATTCACCTCGGTTATAAGAAGAAAAAAGTAAAATGTTTTATTTTTTCCCTTTTCCCCATTCAACTCGGTTATAAGAAGAAGAAAGTCAAATGTTTTCTTTTTTCCCTTTTCCCCATTCCACTCGGTTATAAGAAGAAGAAAGTCAAATGTTTTCTTTTTTCCCTTTTCCCCATTCAACTCGGTTATAAGAAGAAAGTCAAATGTTTTCTTTTTTCCCTTTTCCCCATTCAACTCGGTTATAAGAAGAAGAAAGTCAAATGTTTTCTTTTTTCCCTTTTCCCCATTCAACTCGGTTATAAGAAGAAAGTCAAATGTTTTCTTTTTTCCCTTTTCCCCATTCAACTCGGTTATAAGAAGAAAAAAGTCAAATGTTTTCTTTTATACGAGTTTCGAATATAAGAAAACACGGATATAAGAAAACAAAAAAATTATCTCCCTTTGATTTTTTTATAACTGGGTTTTGCTGTAGCATCATGAAAATGCGATATTTTATTGCAAGCATGATAATCTATTATCAGGCATAATGTCTGTAGGCATAATGTCCAGTAGGCAAAATGTCCAGTGAGCATGGTGACCATAGGCATAATGTCCGTAGGCAAAGTGTCCGTAGGTGAAATGTCCGCAGGCAAACTGTTCGGTCACGGTGCGTGTGTGTGTGTGTGTGTGTGTGTGTGTGTGTGCGTGTGCGTAGGGAAATACACCATGTATAAACCCAATCACCTTTTTGGACCTCAAACCATATGAGGAAGGAGTAGGATGGGTTTATATTTAGTATTTTACGTTAGCTTTGACTTTAAAAAACAACATCGGATAAGATAAAAAATATCATCAAAACTTTACTATATCCGAACATCGTTTATAAGAAAAACCTGTTATAGTAAAGGAAAAGCCTTGCTCCCCTGCACTTTACTATAAGCGGGGTGTACTGTATATATAATCTCTACATTCCTCCTCACCGGGTGACTGTTGGTGCTTACTACGATTTCTGTGACCTCCCCTTGTTTAATCCTTCACTGGATCCACCAACATGGCATCCCATTTTTTTTTACTCTCTTCGAGGGACTGTAATTTTATAACATTATCATTTTTGTTATTTTACACAACTTTTTTACCATTTAAAAAAAAGAAGTGCTGGTTTGCTTTTATTGTGGACTTTCAATCTGGTACAAAGAGGACAGCAACCATTCTCTTGTAGAAAGTCTTCTAGCTCAGCTTGAACATTCACTGTGAACATTCTTTGCTGCTTTATCATACTAACTTGTGGCGGTGCCATAGCCGATGAGGTTTAACCGAGGCGTGGTCACCGCTACAGCTATCTGTATTAATTAAGTAGAGGTGCAGTGCCTTTTGCACATGTTAAGATTCTGTTTTGGCACTGCACACCCAGGAGCGAAGCTGGAGAGAGAGAGAGAGAGTCTCTCAATGTGACGGTAATCCTCGTTGTTGGCCTTCAGGTACACCAGAGCATCAATGAGCTTTTGTTTCCTTACTCAGAATGACCTGTCCTCAATCTTCTCATTCGGACCTTTCAATATGATGAATGGCAGGTCATCGGGAACCCTAGGCAACATTTTTGCAAAGTGTTCAACGTCCTGAAAGAAAGCAATGGTGTGGCCTTTGGATGCAGTGCTGGCTCCTTTCTTGTAAATGGCTATTGATGGGCAAATGATTGATATGGCTGATTTCTCGACTTGAGTGAGATCAGAAAGGCAGTGTGGCGCAGGGCTAGGTGTGAGTTTGTTCAGGGGGGAAAACATCTCTGGCCTGGCTTTTCCGTTGCATGCTGTACAAATACCTTTGTCTTTGTCGCTTTGGCACTGATAGCTCTCAGAGCAGTTACTGCATAGTCTTGTTGTCGTTGACTCTAATTCTTGGAACATTTCTTCAGCAGCAGATATAATTGGGTTTTCTTTGAAAGTCACAGTGTGAATTTGAAATTATCAGCTGCCCAATGAGATATTTGTTCTTTGTGTTTTTGAATAACTTGAGGATTTAGAGCTGTTGTTTTTTGCTTTCTATTAGCACTCTTTACCAAATCATTGTGACTCTCCTTCTTTTGATCATATTCTCTCTGAATAATTTCTTAGCTCCTGCATTTCGCTCTTTTTCTCTCTTTTCCTCATCTTTTCTTTCACGTTTCTTTCGTTCCACATTTCTTTTCCTCTCTTTCTCTCTCTTTTCGTTGTTTTCTCTAGCACGTTTCATTCTTTCCACATTTATGTTCTTCTCTTTCTCTCTCTTTTCGTTGTTTTCTCTAGCACGTTTCATTCTTTCCACATTTATGTTCCTCTCTTTCTCTCTCTTTTCGTCGTCTTTTCTTTCACGTTTCTTTCGTTCCACATTCCCTTTCCTCTCTTTCTCTCTCCTTTCGTTGTCTTCTCTAGCACGTTTCTTTTCTTCCACATGTTTTTCCCTCTCTTTCTCTCACTTTTCATGGTCCTTCCTTGCTTCTCTCTTACCCTCCGTATTCCTTTCCTGTGCCTTCATTCGTTGCCATTCCCCCATTCCCTGTCTGTACGCTTCCTTCCTCAACGTTGTCTTTGATTTCCTGTGCCTTCATTCGTTGCCATTCCCCCATTCCCTGTCTGTACGCTTCCTTCCTCAACGTTGTCTTTGATTTTCTTCCTAAAGATGATTTTTTTTTGCCTGGAGCCATAATGAAAAAATCTTTTTTTTTCTTTGTTCTGTAAATCTAGAATGTAAAGACCCCGCACGTCACGTGCCAAAATCACTGTTTTCACGTGTTTTCCCTCTTATAGCTAGTAAGGAATCTTTAAGAAATCTTCCTAGTATAAGAGGGAATGTGACACGTGACGTGCAGGGTCTTTAAAGCCTAGTTTTTGACCTTGACGAAACAAAATGACGTCATAACGCAATGAACTAATATGGCACTTTACGTCAGTATTGTTGCCTTGCAGCGTCATAATTATATGTCATTTGTTTATGTGGATGAGAGAGAGAGAGAGAGAGAGAGAGAGAGAGAGAGAGAGAGAGAGAGAGAGAGAGAGAGAGACTTTTCTGTTCATCTTTCTCTTTTCTTTTCCTTATTCTCTTTTCTTTCCTCCTCTTCTCTTCTGCTTCTTTTTTTATGGTCACCCCATAAAGTGTGTGCATTTACTTCTATAAAAAGAAGCTGGTCACCACCACAGAAAAGAGAGAGAGAGAGAGAGAGAGAGAGAGAGAGAGAGAGAGAGAGAGAGAGAGAGAGAGAGAGAGAGAGAGAGAGAGAGAGAGAGAGAGAGAGACGCTTCAAAACGCTTCAAAATGTTTTAATTGACATTGGCATAATAATACACCCTAATGTCACGGGGCCTCTTTTTTTCTTCTTTTTTCCCCCGCAGCGTATGCATTATATCGTAACAAACAATGAGAACACAAACAAATAAATCAACTAAAGTGAAACTCATAACCATTATAGTAAACACAATCGTAATACATGACCAACTTATCCTGGTCAATAATTGTTTATCAAACTACTCAAATAATAATGGTAGTAATCAAATAATGTAAAAAGGTACAAAAACTAAAAGAATAGCAACAGATCATCAAGCCAAATGATATTTATAATTATTCCTAACCATTCAGCAGGAGAAGGTTTCTTTTTCGTAATGTAAAAGCTTCTGCTACATATTTTGCAAATAACAATATTAATTCATCATCTTCCGAAGATAATAAATAGCATATGCTCTTCTGCCTCACCACATCCAAAGTAAATAGTTGGGATTTAGCTCTAATTCCATTATATGCTGTACATTGATCTGCACATAAAACACATAAATTATTTACTGCATTTTCTCGTTCAAACCATCTTTTATTATTTCTAAAAACCCAATGACCTATTTCTAAATCTAGCTAGCAAGCCCTTATGCCACTTATTATGAACTATCAACAGGAATTTTTCTGGTTGCAAGAAACTTTTAAAGGAATTAAACCAGGAATATTTATCACTTTCTTCTATCTTAGAGTGACAAGTTTGTTTATAACATGATGCAAGCCTATCTTTAAATTCGTACACGAATGATCTAGCATCTCCAACTCCTTGATTAAGCCAAACAAAACCAAAACAATTAAATGTGAGAATAATTATGTTTAACATTGCCTGCCCAGTTTTGATGCCCTGATTCAAAATGTTGAAGTAACATAGTATAGGCTTGTTTACATAATCTATTTCCGGGAAGTTGTGTCAGTTTTAGCCAGTAGGCCTATCTAATACACTTAGTAAAACGTTCTAATATATAGTGGGTGCCTACCAGAATCACCATATGCCATTGTGTTAGATGAGTGTAATGGAACATTCATAAAATCGCTTAATAGCCAAGTAGCAAATTTTTCC
>CM065688.1:63245291-63246642 GCA_017654935.2 Phymorhynchus buccinoides | reverse complement strand
TCCTCTGATTCCCAACTTCAAGCCTGTCATCTCCACAGGGGGGGGGGGGGGGGGGAGGGAGCTGTTCCTTTCCTGGTTCTTCCCTTTCACGCCACCACCCCTGCATTTCTCGGTTAATTGTATTTTTCCGTTTTTGCCTTTCTTACCATACATAAAGCTGTATTTTAGGAACATTTTCAGCTAATTCTCTTTTTGGAATACTAACCCTAACCCTAACCCTAGCCCTAAACCTAACCCTACCCCCCACTATGTACTGCAGTACACCGTGATTTGTCACAGTTGTGGTTCGTTGCGTTTTTCCGTCTTATAGGGTGGGGGGTAGGGTTAGGGTTAGGGCTAGGGTTAGGGATAGGGTTAGTATTCCAAAAAGGTTATTAGCTAAAAAGGTTCCTAAAATACAGCTTTATGTATGGTAAGAAAGGCAAAAACGGAAAAATACAATTAACCGAGAAATGTAGGGGGGGGGGGTGGCACATCTTGACCTTTACCTAAATGTTTTTCAAAATGTGATATTTCTTGGATTAAGCTTTCTTCTCTTTGATTCTCTACTTTTTTTTTAATGTACGGAATAAGAAATGGTACTACTTCTGATTTCCATGAGTAGCATTTTTAAAAAAAAGCTGATCACTTATATCTAGTTGCAGCAATTCATCTGTTTATGTTATCTTTTTCATAAATTATTAGGCAATATTTTTTCTTAGTTTCTATAATTGTTTTTTTTTACTAGGTCAACAAAGTGTTTGTCTTTCAATAAATCATTATTGAATTTCCAATATGCTTTGGGACGCTTAGCAATTTTAGTCTGAAACTGTAATGAAATGATCCCATGATCAGATCGGTAGCCTGACTTAATAGAAGCATTTTTAACATTAAGCATCAAATCATTTGTGATCAAAAAGTAATCTAACCGACCCTGTTGAGTGGTATTAAATCTTCGCCATGTGTATTGTTTCTTGTCAGGGTTAATTTTACGCCACACATCTGTTAAACTATAATTTTCCATGATTTCATGCAAAATATTTCTTGTACGGGGGCGGTTAGTCTGTCTATACCGGAAAGTATCAAGAAAGTATCAGTGCAACATTCCAGTCTCCTCCAATTACCATGTTTTCATTACCTATATTTTCAATTTTAAGCATAACATCTTCCAAAAACTGTGGACAGTCTCTATCATTTGGTTCATATATATTGGCCATTGTGATCCGTTTACCCAGTAATTCTATGTCAATAATAATATAACATCCATTCACATCACGAACAATTTTGTGTACTTTATATTCAAAATCATTGCTAAATAGAATCCCCACACCCTTACTATTAGTCTCAATCCCATTCAAAATACATTCATATC
>CM065688.1:63212791-63240291 GCA_017654935.2 Phymorhynchus buccinoides | reverse complement strand
TTGAGGAAACAGGTGGTGGAATCTGGGAGAAGGTTTAATAATATGATGAACAATATGTTATAGAACTGAATTATAAAATTCGGTCATAAGAAATGTTCGATAGTTTTTTTGGAAAGAATTAAAGCTTGTTTCAATTGCGAGTTTGCCCAATATGGCATTCCACAAGGCCCCGCCAGAATAAGCTAAACATGTTTTGAAAAGGTCGATTCTAGGCAAAGGCAGCATGAGTTTGTGAACATGGCGTTGATCATTGACAACAAACCTATTGGTAAGTGATCGTGGGGCATTGCCTGATAAACTTTTGAACATGAAGACAGCTTTGTTGAATTTTAGTTTCAGCTTGAAAGGTAGTATGTCCAAGGCTTTGTAATCATTAGCTGTTAATGTAAAAGATTTAAGAAGAACTAACATTAATGCCCGTCTATGAAGACTAGAGAGAGGTTTTAAAGTATTGTCACTTGCACCATCCCAAATAGTTGAAGCATAGTTAATGTGGGATTCAATAAACGAGTGAAAGAATATCTTACGCAAGTGGAGGTTTAGGAAGTGTTTTATTTTGGACAACTGATGGATCTTTTTTTTAAACAGACTTACATACCTTAGATACATGATCTGACCAAGAAAGATTATTGTCAATGACAACGCCAAGAATTTTATGACTGCTTACTTCTTCAACAATATTACCATTAATAGAGAGAGTTAAAGAGCCGAGAGGAAGATTCTGACGTCTTTGTCTAGTTGTTACCATCATAAATTTAGTTTTTATAGGATACAGGCTCATGTGGTTTAATTCTGCCCAGTTTATGAGTTCGTTGATGCTGTTCTGTAAATTTCGTAATACTACTTCATAGTTAGAGTGATTAGTGTGTAACGTTGCATCGTCAGCAAACAAATCGCACAACGTACTTAGAACTAGAGGCAAATCGTTGATATAAACGGAGAAAAGCAAAGGTCCTAAGACGGAACCCTGAGGAATGCCATACTTTGTTGTTCTAGATGAAGACACGTGGCCGTCAAGAGCTACCACCTGTTCTCCATTAATATAAGTTCTATTGTATTGCAAGGCAATCCATATAATGTTAGTTTTTTAAGCAGAAGAGAATGGTCCACAACATCAAATGCTTTAACAAAGTCAACTATTAGAGCACCAGTTATTTCATTATTATTGATATTAGTAAGCCATTTATCAACAAGAGTTGTAAGAGCTGTTTGACAAGAGTGTTTCGTTCGAAAACCAGACTGACACGGATGGAAAAGATGAAAGTGGTCAAAATGATTAAGGATGTGTTTGTTCATGTGACTTTCTAATGGTTTTGATAAGACAGACACGATGGAAATGGGTCTATAATTACAAGGGTCAGAACGATCTCCTAATTTAAATATGGGTGTGATTCTCGCTGTCTTAAAAACTTTAGGAAAATGTTTTTTAGAAATGCACGGATATGACAGGAGCTGATAGTTTAAGAATGTTGCCATCTATGTCGTCTAGGCTTCTGAGAGAGAGAGAGAGAGAGAGAGAGAGAGAGAGAGAGAGAGAGAGAGAGAGAGAGAGAGAGAGAGAGAGAGAGAGAGAGAGAGAGAGAGAGAGAGAGAGACAGAGACAGAGAGAGAGAGAGAGAGAGACAGAGAGAGAGAGAGAGAGAGACAGAGATAGATATGTCACGACACGCTAAGGCCGGACGAAAGTAAGGGACATGCCGCTCTCATACACACACCAACAAGGACAAACAAAGGAAGTACAATGCGAGACAACCACCAATTTATTAATCACCAAACATGTCAAAATATTGCATATGAACGAATGGAGCGTTAAGTCGATAAAGTGGAAAAAAAAAGAAGTATGAGTTGAATGAATGATCGCAAGGCAAGCAACAAATGTAACGATTATACAATTACCCACAAACACATTACATGCATCAAGCAACAAATGCAAACCGGCGTTAGAGAACAAGCCTCAGGGCAAATAACAGCAAAGCTGTCAACAAAGACATCAAAACAAAAGAGGCCAAGCAAAACAAAGCATCTGCAACAACAAGTTTAGCCAATAATGTTCAACCTGAAATCATGCTTTTTTTGTAATGCCAACTGTCAACACAAGCCACGGGGTTTGATTTCAAGCGTAAATCAACACAAATGTATTTATATAACTATACCGGTGATCGGAGAATGAAGGTCTGTCGCAGTCCCTGCAAGTGAGCACCGAGCCCAACTGAAGACGACAAACAACTAAGGGATCACCAATATTATGAAGACATACAGTAAAAACCCACAAAAACCCGATTCTTGAGTATCCTGCAGCATAGCGTTTCTCCACAACTCCAAACTCACTACTAAATGGACTTCCACTACCAAAAATCAAACCAGCTGAAAGGGACATCCAACGACGCTCTCGAGCTGACGACAACAACCCAGGGAATCAGCTCCAGATGCAGGAACCCGGAGCTTCCGAGCTCAGAGTCGACGAACATTCCCCAAACGGCTTCAGACTCTTCCTCCCCGGTTGGCGCATTTCAAACGATGGACCTCTTCTTCCAGGGTTGGCAGACTTCAGCGACGAGCCACTTCTTTCAGGGTTGACAGCAGAAGCAGGTAGGTAGGAGGGAGGGGAGAGGATACCAACAAGCGGCACTCCAGGCGAAGTCCACCCGCACACCGCCAAACACCCCAGGGACCAGAGAATGCTATTAAACAGACAAAAGTGACACTTTCTATAATAACGTAAATATACTAAATACTAACAAATTATGTCCTTACTTTCCTCATAAAAGAATGACATCAATTTAGTAAAGTGTCTCATCAAAAGTCCAATGTAACATTTATAAAGGAAGGTGAACACCCAATTTTTGGTCACAATAATTGCGCAACAATAACTTGTATGCAAAAAGGTTCCCCTTACAGAAAATGACTGCATAATTAACAGCCGTCAATCTGTCACAGCCCTTGTAACAATAACAATGAAACCAGCCCATTAACTTAAAAAAACAACCAATCTTCTAAAACCAACAATAAAATGTAGGGGTTTTTTTTGTGTGTTAATATTATAAACCTTGTAGCCACAGGGCTCATAATACAAGTAGCCGACAAATTAATAACTTTAAGCTACCTACGTTGATGTCTTACTCCATAGTTCCGGGAACAAACTGGAACGCGACCATGAACTAAAATATCAAACCGCACAAACACTTCAGTTACTTAAAAGTGAGTGAGCCCAAAACAAAACAATGCTCACTAAAACTGAGTGAGCCAAATCAAAACAATGCTCATTAAAACTGGGGGAGCCAAAACAAAACAATGCTCACTGAAACTGGGTGAGCCAAAACACTGCACACATAATGCCAATGACACACCCTGTCACCACCACCCTACTTTAACCTCGCCTGACCAGACACCCCAACTAAAAACAAAATTCATACTACAAATACTATAATGCATTAACGCCCTTGTATTCAAATACTAAAAGAGTTATTATAACCCTTCCACGCTAACTAGTAAATGACCAAAACTTAAATATCTTAGCCAAACTCCCTTTTAAACTTAATGTCCCCAATTATATCTCCATTACTACCCCATCCTTAAATTAGACTCAAAAACAGAACCAAAGGCAAAACAAAATAAAATGTTACGCGGATAGTTATGTAAATAACCACAAACCGGAACTTGTCCGCTGAAAAACATTTGCAACGCTGACAAACCTACAAACTAACCTATAGTCTATTCTATTTGAACTCCTTACTTTGTGCCACACGCTAACACATCTGCACATATTTACACGAATGCTACCTCACAATATCTAAACAATTATGCACGTACCTTCTCACTGACCGAAACGCAACGCGACGCAACAAAACGACACACGAACTGTATACGGCCACAACGCCGACAGAAGCAGTTCACACAGAGTATACAGAGAACTTGCTCATATGCTTAAAGGGCACTGGACCCTCGAGACAAGCAAGAGCCAACGACAAAAGCGGTGCTGAACACCCATAGGCGAGTAAACCGATCACCCAAGTCTCGTACAGACCCAACTGAAAATAGTGACCCACTTTGGAAGTTCAGTTTAAGGATTTCAGGATTACTAGTCAAAACAATTACTAATAAGTCTAAAGATATTATGGTTCCTCTATTCAAAACTCTAGTAAGACCTGTTCTAGAGTATGGAAACCCAGTGTGGTGCCCACACCTAAGAAAGAATATTGATCTAGTTGAAGGGGTGCAGCGAAGGTTCTCAAAGAAAATTCAGGGCACAAGCAATATGAGTTATCAGGAAAGACTGACGTACTTAAAACTACCAAGCCTAGAATACAGAAGACTTAGAGGTGATCTAATAGAAGTATACAAAATTCTCCGTGGTTTTTATGACTATACTACCACAAAACAATTACTAACTCTGTGTGAGGATGAAAGAACCCGCGGACATACTTTTAAACTAATAAAAAAAACTACTAATACTAAATTTGCACAAACATTTTTCACTAACCGTATTACTAACGCATGGAATAATCTTCCAAATGAAGCAGTAAATGCATCGTCACTAAATGCATTCAAGAACTCATTAGATCGATATTTTCAAAATATTGTGTATTCAGTAAATTTAAATAAATTAGATAAATAAAACACGACTGCCTAAGTAGTCGATCGGCAATGCCGATACAACATAAATAACAAATAGAACCAATCTAGAGGGCAAAAGGCTGAAAAGCCTATAGTGCCATGATATGATATGATATGATAACGTCGCGTATCGGCTTTCGCCATGTACGACGGGCTGAACAAACCAACCAGGGTATAAACAAAAATTTATGTTCCTGAATCACTGTCTTAGCCAAAAGGCCGAGAAGCGATCAGAATATGAACGTGACCCACTTTGAATGAAAAATGGTGTTTTACGTCCTCTCGGTCATAGACACACATGGGACATTTGTAAATACAAAGATGGTGGGAACAATACTGGCTGCAATGCCCGGAGGCAGTGCAACACCAGTAAAGTCCCGAGTTTTTAACAATATAGATGTGTACTATATGTACACGTGACCCACTTTCCCGGCGACCTCACCTTTTATACTCCAAAGCTTACCACTACGCACAAAACATAGTGCGCTATATGTTGTGTCTATAACAACAAATATTCTACACAGTCAGACAAAGAAACATTCTCTGATTAACGTCCCCACTCCATATGACTAATTCAAATTCAATTTGCACACACACATATACAAAATCAAAAATATAATATCCTACTCACGAAGCGGATGAAACGCCATGACATGATGCACACCGTTTAGCCGGCGATTGACCAGCCATGTGACAGCACAAAAGAACGTTCGTGACAAGAGAGAGAGAGAGAGAGACACAGAGAGAGAGAGAGAGAGAGAGAGAGAGAGAGAGAGAGAGAGAGAGAGAGAGAGAGAGAGAGAGAGAGAGAGAGAGAGAGAGAGAGAGAGAGAGAGAGAGAGAGAGAGAGAGAGAGAGAGAGAGAGAGAGAGAGAGAGAGAGAGAGAGAGAGAGAGACAGAGAGAGAGAGAGAGAGAGAGAGAGAGAGAGAGAGAGAGAGAGAGAGAGAGGCCAGGAGAGCCATTGAAGAATGCACCTTAACTTAGATTTCTTCTTCTTCTTTTTCTTCTTCTTTGATCGCTCAGACAGTTTCCTGTCAATTATGAGAGCAGATGCGTCATGCTGCCGTCATGCGCCTAACTAAGAAATAGTCAGGCCCAGCAAGTCCGACTTCGGCTGGAGGTTATGTTTTTTAAAGCGTTTCGTGAAAAAAGGCAGGAGAATGGACCGGCAAAGCAGAAAGATAGTAGATGACAGTAAACAAAGGGAAAAGGCAGAGTCAAAGAGAGCGACAGATTAGAGGAAGTTACAAGCACAGAACTTCCAAAAGATGGGGGAACTATTTGAACAAAAGACCCCCGGTATCCCCACGGGATTTAAGAACGTTTGGTTTGCAGGATGAATGCTTGAACTGCTTCAAATATATTGACATTGTGTGAAGGGGAAAAGTATTGCCGAATAGTAGGTTTGTAATTTATCGATGGTATTTCTATGTTGCATAATGTAATTGGGACAGTCAATGAGAAAGTGCTTAGCAGTTTATCGATGGTGTTTCTACGTTGCATAATGTAATTGGGACAGTCAATGAGAAAGTGTTTAGCAGTTTATTGATGGTGTTTCTACGTTGTGTGATGTCATTGGGACAGTCAATGAGAAAGTGCTTAGCAGTTTCTTGATGGTGTTTCTACGTTGTGTGATGTAATTGGGACAGTCAATGAGAAAGTGTTTAGCAGTTTATTGATGGTGTTTCTACGTTGTGTGATGTAATTGGGACAGTCAATGAGAAAGTGCTTAGCAGTTTATTGATGGTGTTTCTACGTTGTGTGATGTCATTGGGACAGTCAATGAGAAAGTGTTTAGCAGTTTCTTGATGGTGTTTCTACGTTGTGTGATGTAATTGGGACAGTCAATGAGAAAGTGTTTAGCAGTTTCTTGCGGACATCCACAAGCACACAAAGCATCAATAGAAATGTGTCTGTTATAAAGATCGTAATTTAAATCATTCATCCAAAGTCTAAGTCGACAATGAATAATTTGTTCCTTTCTATTCCCTTGATAATATATAGGGTGGGACATGAGTATCATTAGCTGAGTTTTAGCCTTTGTTGAAAGGCTAACCCTAACCCTTTCAGTTGTTTAGGGTCCGTTTGAAGACGACACCCTTTGTTGAAAGGCTAACCCTAACCCTTTCAGTTGTTTAGGGTCCGTTTCAACACGGCACCCTTTGTTGAAAGGCTAACCCTAACCATTTCAGTTGTTTAGGGTCCGTTTGTAGACGACACCCTTTGTTGAAAGGCTAACCCTAACCCTTTCAGTTGTTTAGGGTCCGTTTGAAGACGACACCCTTTGTTGAAAGGCTAACCCTAACCCTTTCAGTTGTTTAGGGTCCGTTTGAACACGTCACTCTTTGTTGAAAGGGTAACCCTAACCCTTTCAGTTGTTTAGGGTCCGTTTGAACACGTCACTCTTTGTTGAAAGGGTAACCCTAACCCTTTCAGTTGTTTAGGGTCCGTTTGAACACGGCACCCTTTGTTTTCCAATGATCAGACACTGACGTTAACATTTCCTTTTATGCTATGATATGCATTATAAAAGGGCAATAAATTGATTGATTGATTGATTGATTTGGCAGGTCCAGCAGATGACCAGGGATAAACGGAAGGCCCTCCATAAGCACACATCACGTGACTTCAACCAACACACGCCACATGACCTGACAGCCGCCTGGACCTCCTCCCTACCCCCTGATCTCGACCGTGACCCTGTGACGGCTAATGACGTCAGCCACCCCCCGCCCCCCACCTGCCCCATTCCCTCCCACCCCTCTCAGCCCGGGGTGTACCTGTCCACCAAGGCCAGGGACTCTCACAGCAGGGCAGATGCTGCTGGAAAGGGGCTGGGAGCGGCACAGTGCAGGGATGCTGTGGTGAGGAGCCACGGGGCAGCCCGTGGCAGGCAGGGTGGTGAGGTCCAGCGGTGGGCAGATGCGGGCAATGTTCCCGCCATCACCATCAGCCAGCACAGCCGTAGGGAGGTAATTCATTCACCCAGCCACAGGGAGATCATTCATTCACCCAGCCAGAGGGAGGCCCCTGCTACTGCGGCAGCTCACGCCCCTCACCGGGATTCTGTGCACTGCCCAGCCACCACTGTGGAGAAGAGGACTCAGGGTTTACGCACACAGGTCAGGGGTATTGGTTTAACTTCAGGCCATCTGCCCTCTGCCCCTCCCCACTCTGCCCCCCGCCCTACACACCTCTCCTCCTCCTCCCAGCTGGCAGGGGAGGTCACCCTTCCTGAGGTTTCAGGCGGCGGGCGGGCGGAGTTGTCCCGCAGCCTTCCCCCCACCAGGGAGCGCCAGCGTCTGTGTAGCGCGGCAATGTGGCCGGGCGACCCGCGCGCCATCCGCTCTGTGCGCAGAGAGCGCCGCCACGTGGCGGAAATGCTGGCCCACATGAAGGCAGGGGAGGGAACACGTCGCCTTCTCCGCCAGGCGGCGCCCCCGTGCAGCAGAAACTGCGGGCAGCAGGACCTCATGTCGCAGCTCTCCAGGGCATACCTCGACCTGCCAGACCTTCTGCCACACATCGAGAAAGCCCGCCAGCGATTGGCTGAACAGCAGGACAACAAAGCTCGGCTCCCATTGGGCGAGGACAAGCAGGGGCAACAACCCTCAGAGCAGAAGCAGGAGAGATCGGAGGTCAGGGTGAGTGGGGGGAGGATGGTGGGGGGGAGGTTTGATGTGGACGGGGAGGAGGAGGATGCGGCCAGCACCAACAACCTGCCATTGTATCACATCGACTACAGTTCTCTGAGGAACATATCTGTCTCCAGGAGGAACTCTGTACTGGCCTGACATTATAATAATAACAATGTAATGGACAGCATCAACAACCTGCCATTGTACCACATCGACTACAGTTCTCTGAGGAATATCTCTGGCTCCAGGAGGAACTCTGTACTGGCCTGATATTATAATAATAACAATGTAATGGACAGCACCAACAACCTGCCATTGTACCACATCGACTACAGTTCTCTGAGGAATATCTCTGTCTCCAGGAGGAACTCTGTACTGGCCTGATATTATAATAATAACAATGTAATGGACAGCACCAACAACCTGCCATTGTACCACATCGACTACAGTTCTCTGAGGAATATCTCTGTCTCCAGGAGGAACTCTGTACTGGCCTGATATTATAATAATAACAATGTAATGGACAGCATCAACAACCTGCCATTGTACCACATCGACTACAGTTCTCTGAGGAATATCTCTGGCTCCAGGAGGAACTCTGTACTGGCCTGATATTATAATAATAACAATGTAATGGACAGCACCAACAACCTGCCATTGTACTACATCGACTACAGTTCACTGGGAATATCTCAACAAAGCAAACGTCTACACTACCCCCCTCACCCCACCCACCCCACTTTAACAAATATCGTGCTTTAACCCTTTCACCGCCAACGTCGCATTTTTGCACCACAATGATTTAACACCCATGTCACTAAAAGGCATCAAATCAGTCTGTTATCCAAAGACCCTGTTCTCTTCATTTTAGGAAATGGGGATAGGCCTTGCTTTAAACATGTCACAGAGGAATCCCGAATATTACAGACAGATTTTTTTCTCTACCCAGGTAAGTTTAATGGGTGTTTTTTTCCTGAAAAATGGCTGGCGGCGAAAGGGTTAAACCATCATAATAAGAGATGAAAAACACGTTACTGATAAAATGCTATGAAATTGTGACACAAAGATATCCGGCTTTGCCGCGTTTATGGCTCCAGGACAATTCGCTCCCCGACAATTCGCCCCTGGGGACAATTCGTCCCCGGACATTACACCCCCGGACAATTCGCCCCTGGGGACAATTCGTCTCCGGACATTACACCCCCGGACAATTCGCCCCTGGGGACAATTCGTCTCCGGACATTACACCCCCGGACAATTCGCCCCTGGGGACAATTCGTCTCCGGACATTACACCCCCGGACAATTCGCCCCCCAGAATGTTCTGTGGTGTTTTCTCTTCTCTCTCACACACACACACACACACACACACACACACACACACACACACACACACACACATGCGCGCTCGCGCACACACACACGCACGCACGCACGCACACATACGCGCGCGTGTGCGAGACAAAACTATCACACATAAGCTTGCATCTGAGACAATGATTAATTATCAATAATTTATCAACCAAAAAAAGGAATTGTTCCAGCAAAAAAATAGTATAAGTGCATGGCTTTGTACATCGATATCTCGGCAAATATGTAGATTTACACCCTCCTGCTCTATTTCTTGGTTCTTTCCGTGGTTAGGGATAGGGTTAGGGTTAGGGTTAGATGATCTTTTCTTTTGCCACAAGCATCTGTTTTTTGAGGTCAAAATCGTCTATTTTATTTTAGCATTAAATCGCTGCCATAATTTAATAAAACAACACACAATTTCAACTTCACATTCTCACATTCACACACACATTCATACATATGCATACAGACACAAACACATGCGCACACACACGTATAAAATGTACATGCTTTTGGACGCACATACAGACATACAGACATGATGCAATGCTTTTGTGATAAAAAGGACAATATTATAATCCTCTGCACAGACGCACACACGAGAGAGAGAGAGAGAGAGAGAGAGAGAGAGAGAGAGAGAGAGAGAGAGAGAGAGAGAGAGAGAGAGAGAGAGAGAGAGAGAGAGAGAGAGAGAGAGAGAGAGAGAGAGAGAGACAGACAGACAGACAGAGAGACAGAGAGAGAGAGAGAGAGAGAGAGAGTGAGAGAGAGAGTTGCAACTATGACTACTAACAACATCGTACTACTGACATAGCAAAAAACTGTCAATTGCCTCCCTTTAGTGCAGTTGATGAAACGCAGTAATGGTAGTTTCAACTATGACTACTAACAACATCGTACATAGCACTGTGTTGCTAGAGGTGTGGCTAGAGGCGGTGTTTTGTACTGTAGATGATTGAATGATGCCAGTTGTTGGCTGGTGTGGCTAGAGGCGGTGTTTTGTACTGTAGATGATTGAATGATGCCAGTTGTTGGCTGGTGTGGCTAGAGGCGGTGTTTTGTACTGTAGATGATTGAATGATGCCAGTTGTTGGCTGGTGTGGCTAGAGGCGGTGTTTTGTACTGTAGATGATTCAATGATGCATGTTGTTGGCGGTGTTTTGTACTGTAGATGATTGAATGATGCATGTTGTTGGCGGTGTTTTGTACTGTAGATGATTCAATGATGCATGTTGTTGGCGGTGTTTTGTACTGTAGATGATTGAATGATGCATGTTGTTGGCGGTGTTTTGTACTGTAGATGATTGAATGATGCCAGTTGTTGGCTGGTGTGGCTAGAGGCGGTGTTTTGTACTGTAGATGATTGAATGATGCATGTTGTTGGCGGTGTTTTGTACTGTAGATGATTGAATGATGCATGTTGTTGGCGGTGTTTTGTACTGTAGATGATTGAATGATGCATGTTGTTGGCGGTGTTTTGTACTGTAGATGATTGAATGATGCATGTTGTTGGCGGTGTTTTGTACTGTAGATGATTGAATGATGCATGTTGTTGGCGGTGTTTTGTACTGTAGATGATTCAATGATGCATGTTGTTGGCGGTGTTTTGTACTGTAGATGATTGAATGATGCATGTTGTTGGCGGTGTTTTGTACTGTAGATGATTGAATGATGCATGTTGTTGGCGGTGTTTTGTACTGTAGATGATTGAATGATGCATGTTGTTGACGGTGTTTTGTACTGTAGATGATTCAATGATGCATGTTGTTGACGGTGTTTTGTACTGTAGATGATTGAATGATGCATGTTGTTGGCGGTGTTTTGTACTGTAGATGATTGAATGATGGATGTTGTTGGCTGGTGTGGCTAGAGGCGGTGTTTTGTACTGTAGATGATTGAATGATGCATGTTGTTGGCGGTGTTTTGTACTGTAGATGATTGAATGATGCATGTTGTTGGCTGGTGTGGCTAGAGGCGGTGTTTTGTACTGTAGATGATTGAATGATGCATGTTGTTGGCGGTGTTTTGTACTGTAGATGATTGAATGATGCATGTTGTTGGCTGGTGTGGCTAGAGGCGGTGTTTTGTACTGTAGATGACTGAATGATGCATGTTGTTGGCGGTGTTTTGTACTGTAGATGATTGAATGATGCATGTTGTTGGCGGTGTTTTGTACTGTAGATGATTGAATGATGCATGTTGTTGGCGGTGTTTTGTACTGTAGATGATTGAATGATGCATGTTGTTGGCGGTGTTTTGTACTGTAGATGACTGAATGATGCATGTTGTTGGCGGTGTTTTGTACTGTAGATGATTGAATGATGGATGTTGTTGGCGGTGTTTTGTACTGTAGATGATTGAATGATGCATGTTGTTGGCGGTGTTTTGTACTGTAGATGATTGAATGATGCATGTTGTTGGCGGTGTTTTGTACTGTAGATGATTGAATGATGCATGTTGTTGGCGGTGTTTTGTACTGTAGATGACTGAATGATGCATGTTGTTGGCGGTGTTTTGTACTGTAGATGATTGAATGATGGATGTTGTTGGCGGTGTTTTGTACTGTAGATGATTGAATGATGCATGTTGTTGGCGGTGTTTTGTACTGTAGATGATTGAATGATGCATGTTGTTGGCGGTGTTTTGTACTGTAGATGATTGAATGATGCATGTTGTTGGCGGTGTTTTGTACTGTAGATGATTAAATGATGCATGTTGTTGGCGGTGTTTTGTACTGTAGATGATTGAATGATGCATGTTGTTGGCGGTGTTTTGTACTGTAGATGATTGAATGATGCATGTTGTTGGCGGTGTTTTGTACTGCAGATGATTGAATGATGCATGTTGTTGACGGTGTTTTGTACTGTAGATGACTGAATGATGCATGTTGTTGGCGGTGTTTTGTACTGTAGATGATTAAATGATGCATGTTGTTGGCGGTGTTTTGTACTGTAGATGATTGAATGATGCATGTTGTTGGCGGTGTTTTGTACTGTAGATGATTGAATGATGCATGTTGTTGGCGGTGTTTTGTACTGTAGATGATTGAATGATGCATGTTGTTGGCGGTGTTTTGTACTGTAGATGATTGAATGATGCATGTTGTTGGCGGTGTTTTGTACTGTAGATGATTGAATGATGCATGTTGTTGGCGGTGTTTTGTACTGTAGATGACTGAATGATGCATGTTGTTGGCGGTGTTTTGTACTGTAGATGATTCAATGATGCATGTTGTTGGCGGTGTTTTGTACTGTAGATGACTGAATGATGCATGTTGTTGACGGTGTTTTGTACTGTAGATGACTGAATGATGCATGTTGTTGGCGGTGTTTTGTACTGTAGATGATTGAATGATGCATGTTGTTGGCGGTGTTTTGTACTGTAGATGATTGAATGATGCATGTTGTTGGCGGTGTTTTGTACTGTAGATGATTGAATGATGCATGTTGTTGGCGGTGTTTTGTACTGTAGATGATTGAATGATGCATGTTGTTGGCGGTGTTTTGTACTGTAGATGATTGAATGATGCATGTTGTTGGCGGTGTTTTGTACTGTAGATGATTGAATGATGCATGTTGTTGGCGGTGTTTTGTACTGTAGATGATTGAATGATGCATGTTGTTGGCGGTGTTTTGTACTGTAGATGATTCAATGATGCATGTTGTTGGCGGTGTTTTGTACTGTAGATGATTCAATGATGCATGTTGTTGGCGGTGTTTTGTACTGTAGATGATTGAATGATGCATGTTGTTGGCGGTGTTTTGTACTGTAGATGATTGAATGATGCATGTTGTTGGCGGTGTTTTGTACTGTAGATGATTGAATGATGCATGTTGTTGGCGGTGTTTTGTACTGTAGATGACTGAATGATGCATGTTGTTGGCGGTGTTTTGTACTGTAGATGACTGAATGATGCATGTTGTTGGCGGTGTTTTGTACTGTAGATGACTGAATGATGCATGTTGTTGGCGGTGTTTTGTACTGTAGATGATTGAATGATGCATGTTGTTGGCGGTGTTTTGTACTGTAGATGACTGAATGATGCATGTTGTTGGCGGTGTTTTGTACTGTAGATGATTGAATGATGCATGTTGTTGGCGGTGTTTTGTACTGTAGATGATTGAATGATGCATGTTGTTGACGGTGTTTTGTACTGTAGATGATTGAATGATGCATGTTGTTGGCGGTGTTTTGTACTGTAGATGATTGAATGATGCATGTTGTTGACGGTGTTTTGTACTGTAGATGATTGAATGATGCATGTTGTTGGCGGTGTTTTGTACTGTAGATGATTGAATGATGCATGTTGTTGGCGGTGTTTTGTACTGTAGATGACTGAATGATGCATGTTGTTGGCGGTGTTTTGTACTGTAGATGACTGAATGATGCATGTTGTTGGCGGTGTTTTGTACTGTAGATGATTGAATGATGCATGTTGTTGGCGGTGTTTTGTACTGTAGATGATTGAATGATGCATGTTGTTGGCGGTGTTTTGTACTGTAGATGACTGAATGATGCATGTTGTTGGCGGTGTTTTGTACTGTAGATGATTAAATGATGCATGTTGTTGGCGGTGTTTTGTACTGTAGATGATTGAATGATGCATGTTGTTGGCGGTGTTTTGTACTGTAGATGATTGAATGATGCATGTTGTTGGCGGTGTTTTGTACTGTAGATGACTGAATGATGCATGTTGTTGGCGGTGTTTTGTACTGTAGATGATTGAATGATGCATGTTGTTGGCGGTGTTTTGTACTGTAGATGATTGAATGATGCATGTTGTTGGCGGTGTTTTGTACTGTAGATGATTGAATGATGCATGTTGTTGGCGGTGTTTTGTACTGTAGATGATTGAATGATGCATGTTGTTGGCTGGTGTGGCTAGAGGCGGTGTTTTGTACTGTAGATGATTGAATGATGCATGTTGTTGGCGGTGTTTTGTACTGTAGATGATTGAATGATGCATGTTGTTGGCGGTGTTTTGTACTGTAGATGATTGAATGATGCATGTTGTTGGCTGGTGTGGCTAGAGGCGGTGTTTTGTACTGTAGATGATTGAATGATGCATGTTGTTGGCGGTGTTTTGTACTGTAGATGATTGAATGATGCATGTTGTTGGCGGTGTTTTGTACTGTAGATGACTGAATGATGCATGTTGTTGGCGGTGTTTTGTACTGTAGATGACTGAATGATGCATGTTGTTGGCGGTGTTTTGTACTGTAGATGACTGAATGATGCATGTTGTTGACGGTGTTTTGTACTGTAGATGACTGAATGATGCATGTTGTTGGCGGTGTTTTGTACTGTAGATGATTGAATGATGCATGTTGTTGGCGGTGTTTTGTACTGTAGATGATTGAATGATGCATGTTGTTGGCGGTGTTTTGTACTGTAGATGATTGAATGATGCATGTTGTTGGCGGTGTTTTGTACTGTAGATGACTGAATGATGCATGTTGTTGGCGGTGTTTTGTACTGTAGATGATTGAATGATGCATGTTGTTGGCGGTGTTTTGTACTGTAGATGATTGAATGATGCATGTTGTTGGCGGTGTTTTGTACTGTAGATGACTGAATGATGCATGTTGTTGGCGGTGTTTTGTACTGTAGATGACTGAATGATGCATGTTGTTGGCGGTGTTTTGTACTGTAGATGATTGAATGATGCATGTTGTTGGCGGTGTTTTGTACTGTAGATGATTGAATGATGCATGTTGTTGGCGGTGTTTTGTACTGTAGATGATTGAATGATGCATGTTGTTGGCGGTGTTTTGTACTGTAGATGACTGAATGATGCATGTTGTTGGCGGTGTTTTGTACTGTAGATGATTGAATGATGCATGTTGTTGGCGGTGTTTTGTACTGTAGATGATTGAATGATGCATGTTGTTGGCGGTGTTTTGTACTGTAGATGATTGAATGATGCATGTTGTTGGCGGTGTTTTGTACTGTAGATGATTGAATGATGCATGTTGTTGGCGGTGTTTTGTACTGTAGATGACTGAATGATGCATGTTGTTGGCGGTGTTTTGTACTGTAGATGATTGAATGATGCATGTTGTTGGCGGTGTTTTGTACTGTAGATGATTCAATGATGCATGTTGTTGGCGGTGTTTTGTACTGTAGATGATTGAATGATGCATGTTGTTGGCGGTGTTTTGTACTGTAGATGACTGAATGATGCATGTTGTTGGCGGTGTTTTGTACTGTAGATGATTGAATGATGCATGTTGTTGGCGGTGTTTTGTACTGTAGATGACTGAATGATGCATGTTGTTGGCGGTGTTTTGTACTGTAGATGACTGAATGATGCATGTTGTTGGCGGTGTTTTGTACTGTAGATGATTGAATGATGCATGTTGTTGGCGGTGTTTTGTACTGTAGATGATTGAATGATGCATGTTGTTGGCGGTGTTTTGTACTGTAGATGACTGAATGATGCATGTTGTTGGCGGTGTTTTGTACTGTAGATGATTGAATGATGCATGTTGTTGGCGGTGTTTTGTACTGTAGATGATTGAATGATGCATGTTGTTGGGTGTTTTGTACTGTAGATGATTCAATGATGCATGTTGTTGACGGTGTTTTGTACTGTAGATGACTGAATGATGCATGTTGTTGGCGGTGTTTTGTACTGTAGATGATTCAATGATGCATGTTGTTGGCGGTGTTTTGTACTGTAGATGATTAAATGATGCGAGAGAGAGAAAAATAGAGATTTTACGCCTTCTGAGTCAAAGGACTATTTGAGGCATTTAAAATGATAAAGATCCTGGAAAAAAAGTGGATTTTTGATTGATAAGATATGGTTTGAAAGTTTATGAATTTTGTAAATTTTAAATAAGTTATTTGTTTTGAAAAAGTTTTTTAGAAGTTTTTATTTGCGCACAAGTTTAGAGTATAAAATTTATGTATGTGATAAAATATTTTGTTTGGAAAAGATATTTAGCTGTTAGCTTTAAGTCTGGCAGATTGGAGGAGGTCTGATTAAAAAAAAACAGGGCTACAGTTAAAATTCATGCGTTTACGCTCAACTGAGCTTTTTGTAAAAATCCGTGTTGTGCTCAAGAAGAGCTTTATTATTAAAATTCTTGACAGGCATTTGCCTATGTACAAGCTGTATATAAAGTTAAAAACCAAAAAGGTATTATTAAAAATGATATGTACATTATTATTATGTACACAACTGTTACATACAAACTATTTAGTTGAGTTGTGTTTTTAGGTATTTAGCCTATTAGGTCTTGTCCCTTAGGACTTGATACAACTAAGAGCTTATTAAGAGTTTAGTTTGTAGTGATAAAATTTGTTATATTTAAAAGTAAGTTTTATTTAGGTTTGGAGACCAGACTATTAACTGTTCGTCTTCGAGGTGATCAAACCCTAATAGTTTTCAAAGTTTTTAAAATAGGTTAAAATTTAGTAAAAGAGTCCAATTAAATGATGCATGTTGTTGGCGGTGTTTTGTACTGTAGATGATTGAATGATGCATGTTGTTGGCGGTGTTTTGTACTGTAGATGACTGAATGATGCATGTTGTTGACGGTGTTTTGTACTGTAGATGATTGAATGATGCATGTTGTTGGCGGTGTTTTGTACTGTAGATGATTGAATGATGCATGTTGTTGGCGGTGTTTTGTACTGTAGATGATTGAATGATGCATGTTGTTGGCGGTGTTTTGTACTGTAGATGATTGAATGATGCATGTTGTTGGCGGTGTTTTGTACTGTAGATGACTGAATGATGCATGTTGTTGACGGTGTTTTGTACTGTAGATGATTGAATGATGCATGTTGTTGGCGGTGTTTTGTACTGTAGATGATTGAATGATGCATGTTGTTGACGGTGTTTTGTACTGTAGATGATTGAATGATGCATGTTGTTGGCGGTGTTTTGTACTGTAGATGATTGAATGATGCATGTTGTTGGCGGTGTTTTGTACTGTAGATGATTGAATGATGCATGTTGTTGGCGGTGTTTTGTACTGTAGATGATTGAATGATGCATGTTGTTGGCGGTGTTTTGTACTGTAGATGATTGAATGATGCATGTTGTTGGCGGTGTTTTGTACTGTAGATGATTCAATGATGCATGTTGTTGGCGGTGTTTTGTACTGTAGATGATTCAATGATGCATGTTGTTGACGGTGTTTTGTACTGTAGATGATTCAATGATGCATGTTGTTGGCGGTGTTTTGTACTGTAGATGATTGAATGATGCATGTTGTTGGCGGTGTTTTGTACTGTAGATGATTGAATGATGCATGTTGTTGGCGGTGTTTTGTACTGTAGATGATTGAATGATGCATGTTGTTGGCGGTGTTTTGTACTGTAGATGATTGAATGATGCATGTTGTTGGCGGTGTTTTGTACTGTAGATGATTGAATGATGCATGTTGTTGGCGGTGTTTTGTACTGTAGATGATTGAATGATGCATGTTGTTGGCGGTGTTTTGTACTGTAGATGATTGAATGATGCATGTTGTTGGCGGTGTTTTGTACTGTAGATGATTGAATGATGCATGTTGTTGGCGGTGTTTTGTACTGTAGATGATTGAATGATGCATGTTGTTGGCGGTGTTTTGTACTGTAGATGATTGAATGATGCATGTTGTTGGCGGTGTTTTGTACTGTAGATGATTGAATGATGCATGTTGTTGGCGGTGTTTTGTACTGTAGATGATTCAATGATGCATGTTGTTGACGGTGTTTTGTACTGTAGATGATTCAATGATGCATGTTGTTGGCGGTGTTTTGTACTGTAGATGATTGAATGATGCATGTTGTTGGCGGTGTTTTGTACTGTAGATGATTGAATGATGCATGTTGTTGGCGGTGTTTTGTACTGTAGATGATTCAATGATGCATGTTGTTGGCGGTGTTTTGTACTGTAGATGATTGAATGATGCATGTTGTTGGCGGTGTTTTGTACTGTAGATGACTGAATGATGCATGTTGTTGGCGGTGTTTTGTACTGTAGATGATTGAATGATGCATGTTGTTGGCTGGTGTGGCTAGAGGCGGTGTTTTGTACTGTAGATGATTGAATGATGCATGTTGTTGACGGTGTTTTGTACTGTAGATGATTGAATGATGCATGTTGTTGGCTGGTGTGGCTAGAGGCGGTGTTTTGTACTGTAGATGACTGAATGATGCATGTTGTTGGCGGTGTTTTGTACTGTAGATGATTGAATGATGCATGTTGTTGGCGGTGTTTTGTACTGTAGATGATTGAATGATGCATGTTGTTGGCTGGTGTGGCTAGAGGCGGTGTTTTGTACTGTAGATGATTGAATGATGCATGTTGTTGGCTGGTGTGGCTAGAGGCGGTGTTTTGTACTGTAGATGACTGAATGATGCATGTTGTTGGCGGTGTTTTGTACTGTAGATGATTGAATGATGCATGTTGTTGGCTGGTGTGGCTAGAGGCGGTGTTTTGTACTGTAGATGATTGAATGATGCATGTTGTTGACGGTGTTTTGTACTGTAGATGATTGAATGATGCATGTTGTTGGCGGTGTTTTGTACTGTAGATGATTGAATGATGCATGTTGTTGGCGGTGTTTTGTACTGTAGATGATTGAATGATGCATGTTGTTGGCGGTGTTTTGTACTGTAGATGATTGAATGATGCATGTTGTTGGCGGTGTTTTGTACTGTAGATGACTGAATGATGCATGTTGTTGACGGTGTTTTGTACTGTAGATGATTGAATGATGCATGTTGTTGGCGGTGTTTTGTACTGTAGATGATTGAATGATGCATGTTGTTGACGGTGTTTTGTACTGTAGATGATTGAATGATGCATGTTGTTGGCGGTGTTTTGTACTGTAGATGATTGAATGATGCATGTTGTTGGCGGTGTTTTGTACTGTAGATGATTGAATGATGCATGTTGTTGGCGGTGTTTTGTACTGTAGATGATTGAATGATGCATGTTGTTGGCGGTGTTTTGTACTGTAGATGATTGAATGATGCATGTTGTTGGCGGTGTTTTGTACTGTAGATGATTCAATGATGCATGTTGTTGGCGGTGTTTTGTACTGTAGATGATTGAATGATGCATGTTGTTGACGGTGTTTTGTACTGTAGATGATTCAATGATGCATGTTGTTGGCGGTGTTTTGTACTGTAGATGATTGAATGATGCATGTTGTTGGCGGTGTTTTGTACTGTAGATGATTGAATGATGCATGTTGTTGGCGGTGTTTTGTACTGTAGATGATTGAATGATGCATGTTGTTGGCGGTGTTTTGTACTGTAGATGATTGAATGATGCATGTTGTTGGCGGTGTTTTGTACTGTAGATGATTGAATGATGCATGTTGTTGGCGGTGTTTTGTACTGTAGATGATTGAATGATGCATGTTGTTGGCGGTGTTTTGTACTGTAGATGATTGAATGATGCATGTTGTTGGCGGTGTTTTGTACTGTAGATGATTGAATGATGCATGTTGTTGGCGGTGTTTTGTACTGTAGATGATTGAATGATGCATGTTGTTGGCGGTGTTTTGTACTGTAGATGATTGAATGATGCATGTTGTTGGCGGTGTTTTGTACTGTAGATGATTGAATGATGCATGTTGTTGGCGGTGTTTTGTACTGTAGATGATTCAATGATGCATGTTGTTGACGGTGTTTTGTACTGTAGATGATTCAATGATGCATGTTGTTGGCGGTGTTTTGTACTGTAGATGATTGAATGATGCATGTTGTTGGCGGTGTTTTGTACTGTAGATGATTGAATGATGCATGTTGTTGGCGGTGTTTTGTACTGTAGATGATTCAATGATGCATGTTGTTGGCGGTGTTTTGTACTGTAGATGATTAAATGATGCATGTTGTTGGCGGTGTTTTGTACTGTAGATGACTGAATGATGCATGTTGTTGGCGGTGTTTTGTACTGTAGATGATTGAATGATGCATGTTGTTGGCTGGTGTGGCTAGAGGCGGTGTTTTGTACTGTAGATGATTGAATGATGCATGTTGTTGACGGTGTTTTGTACTGTAGATGATTGAATGATGCATGTTGTTGGCTGGTGTGGCTAGAGGCGGTGTTTTGTACTGTAGATGACTGAATGATGCATGTTGTTGGCGGTGTTTTGTACTGTAGATGATTGAATGATGCATGTTGTTGGCGGTGTTTTGTACTGTAGATGATTGAATGATGCATGTTGTTGGCTGGTGTGGCTAGAGGTGGTGTTTTGTACTGTAGATGATTGAATGATGCATGTTGTTGGCTGGTGTGGCTAGAGGCGGTGTTTTGTACTGTAGATGACTGAATGATGCATGTTGTTGGCGGTGTTTTGTACTGTAGATGATTGAATGATGCATGTTGTTGGCTGGTGTGGCTAGAGGCGGTGTTTTGTACTGTAGATGATTGAATGATGCATGTTGTTGGCGGTGTTTTGTACTGTAGATGATTGAATGATGCATGTTGTTGGCTGGTGTGGCTAGAGGCGGTGTTTTGTACTGTAGATGACTGAATGATGCATGTTGTTGGCGGTGTTTTGTACTGTAGATGATTGAATGATGCATGTTGTTGGCGGTGTTTTGTACTGTAGATGATTGAATGATGCATGTTGTTGGCTGGTGTGGCTAGAGGCGGTGTTTTGTACTGTAGATGATTGAATGATGCATGTTGTTGGCTGGTGTGGCTAGAGGCGGTGTTTTGTACTGTAGATGACTGAATGATGCATGTTGTTGGCGGTGTTTTGTACTGTAGATGATTGAATGATGCATGTTGTTGGCTGGTGTGGCTAGAGGCGGTGTTTTGTACTGTAGATGATTGAATGATGCATGTTGTTGACGGTGTTTTGTACTGTAGATGATTGAATGATGCATGTTGTTGGCTGGTGTGGCTAGAGGCGGTGTTTTGTACTGTAGATGACTGAATGATGCATGTTGTTGGCGGTGTTTTGTACTGTAGATGATTGAATGATGCATGTTGTTGGCGGTGTTTTGTACTGTAGATGACTGAATGATGCATGTTGTTGGCGGTGTTTTGTACTGTAGATGATTGAATGATGCATGTTGTTGGCTGGTGTGGCTAGAGGCGGTGTTTTGTACTGTAGATGATTGAATGATGCATGTTGTTGGCGGTGTTTTGTACTGTAGATGATTGAATGATGCATGTTGTTGGCTGGTGTGGCTAGAGGCGGTGTTTTGTACTGTAGATGATTGAATGATGCATGTTGTTGACGGTGTTTTGTACTGTAGATGACTGAATGATGCATGTTGTTGGCGGTGTTTTGTACTGTAGATGATTGAATGATGCATGTTGTTGGCTGGTGTGGCTAGAGGCGGTGTTTTGTACTGTAGATGATTGAATGATGCCAGTTGTTGGCTGGTGTGGCTAGAGGCGGTGTTTTGTACTGTAGATGACTGAATGATGCATGTTGTTGGCTGGTGTGGTTAGAGGTGGTGTTTTGTACTGTAGATGATTGAATGATGCCAGTTGTTGGCTGGTGTGGCTAGAGGCGGTGTTTTGTACTGTAGATGACTGAATGATGCATGTTGTTGACGGTGTTTTGTACTGTAGATGATTGAATGATGCATGTTGTTGGCTGGTGTGGTTAGAGGTGGTGTTTTGTACTGTAGATGATTGAATGATGCCAGTTGTTGGCTGGTGTGGCTAGAGGCGGTGTTTTGTACTGTAGATGATTGAATGATGCATGTTGTTGACGGTGTTTTGTACTGTAGATGATTGAATGATGCCAGTTGTTGGCTGGTGTGGCTAGAGGCGGTGTTTTGTACTGTAGATGATTGAATGATGCATGTTGTTGGCTGGTGTGGTTAGAGGTGGTGTTTTGTACTGTAGATGATTGAATGATGCATGTTGTTGGCTGGTGTGGATAGAGGTGGTGTTTTGTACTGTAGATGATTGAATGATGCATGTTGTTGGCTGGTGTGGCTAGAGGCGGTGTTTTGTACTGTAGATGATTGAATGATGCATGTTGTTGGCTGGTGTGGCTAGAGGTGGTGCTTTGTACTGTAGATGATTGAATGATGCCAATTGTTGGCTGGTGTGGCTAGAGGCGGTGTTTTGTACTGTAGATGATTGAATGATGCCAATTGTTGGCTGGTGTGGCTAGAGGCGGTGTTTTGTACTGTAGATGATTGAATGATGCCAGTTGTTGGCTGGTGTGGCTAGAGGCGGTGTTTTGTACTGTAGATGATTGAATGATGGATGTTGTTGGCTGGTGTGGCTAGAGGTGGTGCTTTGTACTGTAGATGATTGAATGATGCCAATTGTTGGCTGGTGTGGCTAGAGGCGGTGTTTTGTACTGTAGATGATTGAATGATGCCAGTTGTTGGCTGGTGTGGCTAGAGGCGGTGTTTTGTACTGTCGATAATTGAATGATGCCAGTTGTTGGCTGATGTGGCTAGATGTGTTTTGTACTGTCGATAATTGAATGATGCCAGTTGTTGGCTGGTGTTGCTAGAGGCGGTGTTTTGTACTGTAGATGATTGAATGATGCCAGTTGTTGGCTGGTGTGGTTAGAGGTGGTGTTTTGTACTGTAGATGATTGAATGATGCCAGTTGTTGGCTGGTGTGGCTAGAGGTGGTGTTTTGTACTGTAGATGATTGAATGATGCCAGTTGGTGGTGGTGTGATTAGATGTGGTGTTTTGTACTGTAGATGATTGAATGATGCCAGTAGTTGGTGGTGTTTTGTACTGTCGATGATTGAATGATGCCAGTTGTTAGCTGGTGTGGCTAGAGGTGGTGTTTTGTTCTGTAGATGATTGAATGATGCCAGTTGTTGGTGGTGTTTTGTACTGTAGATGATTAAATGATGCCAGTAGTTGGCTGGTGTGGCTAGAGGTGGTGTTTTGTACTGTAGATTGAATGATGCCAGTTGTTGGCTGGTGTGGCTAAAGGTGATGTTTTGTACTGTAGATAATTGAATGATGCCAGTTGTTGGCTGGTGTTGTTAGAGGTGGTGTTTTGTACTGTAGATGATTGAATGATGCCAGTCGTTGGCTGGTGTTGTTAGAGGTGGTGTTTTGTACTGTAGATGATTGAATGATGCCAGTTGTTGGCTGGTGTTGTTAGAGGTGGTGTTTTGTACTGTAGATGATTAAATGATGCCAGTTGTTAGTGGTGTTTTGTACTGTAGATAATTGAATGATGCCAGTCATTGGCTGGTGTGGTTAGAGTTGGTGTTTTGTACTGTAGATGATTGAATGATGCCAGTTGTTGGCTGGTGTTGTTAGAGGTGGTGTTTTGTACTGTAGATGATTGAATGATGCCAGTAGTTGTTGGTGTTTTGTACTGTAGATGATTGAATGATGCCAGTAGTTGGCTGGTGTGGCTAGAGGTGGTGTTTTGTACTGTAGATGATTAAATGATGCCAGTTGTTAGTGGTGTTTTGTACTGTAGATGATTGAATGATGCCAGTTGTTGTGTGAGGATGTGAGACTAAGAGTACAACACATTGATACATAAATTATGCCTCGGAAATAAAATGTCGCCAAGCGGCAGACATGTTTCCATTTTTCTTCACCCTCTTATATCTCGTGAAATACTGCATGGAATCACTCCAAATTTTGTGGGGAGGGTGTAATAATAAGAGTACCGTAATTCGCGGACTATAAGCCGCAACTTTTTTTTTACCCCTTCCCCTCCTCCCCCCTGCGACTAGTACAGTGCCTCGGTCTAACCGTTGCCGAAAGTGAAAGTAAACTCAACTCAGTGGCATCCTTGATTCAGACCTTTGATCTGTGGCCTTGTTCACGGTTGATGACAAAAAATCACCTTGATTTCGGTATATTTTTCACAAAATGACGATCTGTTTCGCGGTCCGACACTTTCGTTTTGGCAGTCAACACACCCGCGATCAACTCTAGACTCAACCGGAAGCGGACATCGTGCATCGCCACGTTTCCGCGGCTTATGCTTCGACGCAGTAGGTGGTGCGGCTTATATTACGAAGCGGCTTGTAGTCCGTGAATTCCGTGAATTACGGTAAAAGACGTTACAGTACAAATTATGCCACAAAGGATTTAAATGTCGCCGAGCGGCAGATATGTCTCCGAGTTAAGGGTGTACACCCCACTGATTAAGGATGTCCAATGAAGGACAGGGTGTAATACTAAGAGTAAAAACATTGTAGCACAAAATATGCTATGTATGGTTTACATGTTACCGAGCGGCAGACATATCTCAGTGTGGTGTACACCCCAACGCTTAAGGGTGTGCATCCTGGTAAAGGACGTGTACTTCAGTCCAGTCCAGTACTCCAGTCAAGGGTGTGTAGCTGTACTTCAGTCCAGTCCAGTATTCCAGTCAAGGGTGTGTAGCTGTACTTCAGTCCAGTCCAGTATTCCAGTCAAGGGTGTGTAGCTGTACTTCAGTCCAGTCCAGTACTCCAGTCAAGGGTGTGTAGCTGTACTTCAGTCCAGTCCAGTATTCCAGTCAAGGGTGTGTAGCTGTATCACCCAAAGGATGGGGATATCTCTGCTGCTCGGCGATGCCCTTGTTATTTATTGTTTTTTGGTTTTTTTGCAATTTCCCAGTTTCTTGTCACTGGAGCGCAGATGCGTCGTGCTGCTGTTATGTGCCCAAGTTCGCCCGCTCGGGAACGTATCTGCTACTCGGCGATCCACTTGTTGAATTTTAAGGACGTCATGGTGTGATGTACAACTGCTCATGTTGCCATTGTGTTTTGGATTATGAAGGATGTATTGTTTTTGTCTTTCTTTTGTGTTGCTTCTTTTTGCAAAGTTTTAGTGTTGCTTATTTATTTATTTATTTATTTGTTCATTCATTATGAAGACTGCTCGGAGTGTGAAGAGGGGAAGTATTGTTGTGTGTTTATGTTGTTTGAAAAATACAATTTTTGTTGAAATATTACAGATTCTGTTTTGTCTGGTCAATAAAATAACGTCACTTTCCACTTTATTTGTTTGTGTGGTACTTTGTTCATTGGTTTGTCTGTAATAACGTCACTTTGCACTTGTTGTGTGTTTGTTTGTGTGGTACTTTGTTCATTCGTTTGTCTGTAATAACGTCACTTTGCACTTGTTGTGTGTTTGTTTGTGTGGTACTTTATTCATTCGTTTGTCTGTAATAACGTCACTTTGCACTTGTTGTGTGTTTGTTTGTGTGGTACTTTGTTCATTCGTTTGTCTGTAATAACGTCACTTTGCACTTGTTGTGTGTTTGTTTGTGTGGTACTTTATTCATTCGTTTGTCTGTAATAACGTCACTTTGCACTTGTGTGTTTTGTTTGTGTGGTACTTTGTTCATTCGTTTGTCTGTAATAACGTCACTTTGCACTTGTTGTGTGTTTGTTTGTGTGGTACTTTGTTCATTCGTTTGTCTGTAATAACGTCACTTTGCACTTGTGTGTTTGTTTGTGTGGTACTTTGTTCATTCGTTTGTCTGTAATAACGTCACTTTGCACTTGTTGTCTGTTTGTTTGTGTGGTACTTTGTTCATTCGTTTGTCTGTAATAACGTCACTTTGCACTTGTTGTGTGTTTGTTTGTGTGGTACTTTGTTCATTCGTTTGTCTGTAATAACGTCACTTTGCACTTGTGTGTTTGTTTGTGTGGTACTTTGTTCATTCGTTTGTCTGTAATAACGTCACTTTGCACTTGTTGTGTGTGTGGTACTTTGTTCATTGGTTTGTCTGTAATAACGTCACTTTGCACTTGTTGTGTGTTTGTTTGTGTGGTACTTTGTTCATTCGTTTGTCTGTAATAACGTCACTTTGCACTTGTGTGTGGTACTTTGTTCATTCGTTTGTCTGTAATAACGTCACTTTGCACTTGTTGTGTGTTTGTTTGTGTGGTACTTTATTCATTCGTTTGTCTGTAATAACGTCACTTTGCACTTGTGTGTTTGTTTGTGTGGTACTTTGTTCATTCGTTTGTCTGTAATAACGTCACTTTGCACTTGTTGTGTGTTTGTTTGTGTGGTACTTTGTTCATTCGTTTGTCTGTAATAACGTCACTTTGCACTTGTTGTGTGTTCGTTTGTGTGGTACTTTATTCATTCGTTTGTCTGTAATAACGTCACTTTGCACTTGTGTGTTTGTTTGTGTGGTACTTTGTTCATTCGTTTGTCTGTAATAACGTCACTTTGCACTTGTGTGTTTGTTTGTGTGGTACTTTGTTCATTCGTTTGTCTGTAATAACGTCACTTTGCACTTGTTGTGTGTTTGTTTGTGTGGTACTTTGTTCATTCGTTTGTCTGTAATAACGTCACTTTGCACTTGTGTGTTTGTTTGTGTGGTACTTTGTTCATTCGTTTGTCTGTAATAACGTCACTTTGCACTTGTTGTGTGTTTGTTTGTGTGGTACTTTGTTCATTCGTTTGTCTGTAATAACGTCACTTTGCACTTGTTGTGTGTTTGTTTGTGTGGTACTTTGTTCATTCGTCTGTCTGTAATAACGTCACTTTGCACATGTTGTGCGTGTGGTACTTTGTTCATTCGTGTGTCTGTAATAACGTCACTTTGCACTTGTCTGTTTATTTTCTGTTTCCATGTAACCCCAAGGGACTTTTGGATTCAATAAATCTTGAATCTTGTCTCTGGTTTAACTGATAATGGTGACTCTTGCAGTGCGACTGTCGCTAAAAACGACTGTCTCACAGAATTATGTCTTATTTTAGTCTCTGGTTTAACTTGTAATGGTGAATCTTGCAGTGCGACTGTCGCTAAAAACGACTGTCTCACAGAATTGTCTTATTTTAGTCTCTGGTTTAACTTGTAATGGTGAATCATGCAGTGCGACTGTCGCTAAATCGACTGTCTCACAGAATTATGTCTTATTTTAGTCTCTGGTTTAACTTGTAATGGTGAATCTTGCAGTGCGACTGTCTCTAAAAACGACTGTCTCACAGAATTATGTCTTATTTTAGTCTCTGGTTTAACTTGTACTG
>CM065688.1:63195291-63207791 GCA_017654935.2 Phymorhynchus buccinoides | reverse complement strand
AATCCAAAAAATGATACCATTTATGGAAAATAATACTGCTTTATCCTGGGTCACCCAACATTTTTGCCATGAGTGGTGGTAAACGCCTGAAAGCTAACCGCAAAACCGCTGTTCGCCAAAAATATTTAATAGCAATTAACCACCAAGAAAAATACATAAGCACCAATCCAAAAATTCACCAATCCAAAAAATGATACCATTTATGGAAAATAATACTGCTTTATCCTAGGTCACCCAACATTTTTGCCATGAGTGGTGGTAAACGCCTCCCGGGAGAGGAGTTGGGGAGGAGGTGGGATAAACGTTGATAGACGAATTGATGGTAACGACGTATCAAGATATGTTTATGCTGTCGCTCTCTCTGGCCTCGTAGGGGAGTGAGTCACGTGGGTTAGAAAAATATGATATGGAAAATAGTGGATTGGAATAGTGGATTGGGTACCGGAACAAAAATAAAACTTGGACCAAACAAACTCCTCCATTCCCCCATAAATATTATTTATGCATTAGCATAAAATAATTTATGTTCTCTCTCCGGATATAAGCCTTGAGAACACACATTATGCGAGTGTTGAACACCCACCTGTTCAGATAGTCTCCCCTGAACAGCCTTGACCCACTTATTTATCAACTTTGTATTAACCAATCCTGAGAAATTTACCAAATGTTATAGGCAATATTGATGCCTTATATTTGAGACGGGCCATTTCCAGCTCATCCATCTACCTGACCAGAAACGCCGGGAAGCCAACGGCCCGTACTTAAAGAACCAAGGAGAATGGGAATTCTGTTAAAGTATTCCCGCTGTCAGTCCCCAATAGAAGCCGTTAGTATCCCCGATACAGTCCCACCCAAAGCAACAGGACCCCTCTGACACAACCCGTCCCAACTCCGCAGCATCAAACAGCGAGAAATTTACCACATGTTATAGACAATATTGATGCCTTACAGCTGAGACGGGCCATCTCCAACTCGCCCGTCTGCCCGACCGGAACCGCCGGGAAGCTAACGGCCTGTACTTAAAGCACAGAGGAGAATGGGAATTCTGTTAAAAGTATTCCCGCGGTCACCCCCGATACAAGCCGTTAACCCCCCCCAAAGAAAACGGTCCCGCCCCAGGCAACAGGACTCCCCCGACACAACCCGTCCCAGCTCCGCAGCATCACACAGCAAAGGAAACAATAGCTGCATACCATAACAAACAAGAACAAACGGAATCGTTGTTGAAGCGCTGAAGTTTATTGTTCTCAGCGCGTGGTTCAGGACAGGGTCACCTGTCCCCAACCGAGGAAATGATCATATTAACAAAGAAAATTTACACATACTGTGGAATACTGTCAACGCCACGCCGGGTAGCACAAAAGGTTTAAACTGACAAAACAGACGGAAAAATAAATGATTGAACAGATAAAATTTTGAAATAAAAAAGAATTACTTTAAGCCTTTGCGTTGACAATACTCCACAGCGCATAAAATAACAAATACCAATCCAGAGATATGCAGGAAATTATGTGATAAAAGATTATGAATCCAATGAGCCCCTTACCGGTTATGTACATAAAAAACATGCAACCGGGTGGCATCACTGTCCAAGCTTACGGAAACAAAAATTATCTTAGATTCTACCTTGCCCTGAGGGCTAATGAAATGACACTTTGAACGGCCACAAAAGATACATAAAGGAAAATGAGCAACAATGGGATACAAATTATAAGAATACCAGTCTCAGTTCAACATGGCACAAACGTATAGGAACAAACAAAACTTTATGAAAGCTAACCGCAAAACCGCTGTTTGCCAAAAATATTTGATAGCAATTAACCACCAAGAAAAATACATAAGCACCAATCCAAAAATTCACCAATCCAAAAAATGATACCATTTATGGAAAGAAATCAAAACTTTGCTCAACCAGCGAAAGGCCACGCTTAAACAGATTCAGTCGTTGGCAGGCCTATTGAACTTCACCTGCGCAGTTGTTCTACCAGGGAGACCTTTTCTACGGCAGTTGTTTGATCTTATGATAGGCGTCAATAAGCCTTATTACAAGATAAGGCTTGGACTAGGAGTGAGGGAGGATTTGGCGTTGTGGTTAGAGTTCTTACAGCATCACAACGGTAAATTCCTTTTCCTGGACAGGCACTACTTGTCCTCTCATGAATTAGACTTGTTCACTGACGCTTCGGGGAAGAATGGATATGGGGCTGTTTTTGGAACGACATGGTTCAATGGTGGGGATGTTTATCCTGCGCTCACCGGTTTTCATTCTGACCATTAATTAATACTGTACAGGATTCGTGCTATGTGAATTCGTGTCATCCATCCCACCCACACACACGGCCTACTCGTACCGAATAGTGGGTAGGGCTTTAACGTGTGCGCAAGGGATACTGAGACCATAGATCGATGAACAAACACGTTCTTGTAGCATCTAGGTTGATGTTCGTGATGTCAGCCATTTTGCTGCAGTAGGTGTAACGAAGAAATGATTCTTCAACGCGAAAGATTTCGACCAATCAAAACGAAGGAACACAGAGGTTCCCAAACCACAACTTGAAAACCAAAAACCTGTGTGCCAACCTGGTTTGCCAACCCCGCAGATAATGTTGCCCAACATGTGTTGGCGCGGTTCAGATGCAAAACTAGTTGGAAGTGTTGTCAAACACAGTTGGCAAACCAAGTGTTGGCTTGGTTAAGAACGGCCAAGAACGGCCTTTACCCAGATACTTGATGTTACGGGCTAGTTTGAGAAGACCTCTGTGACTGATGACCAGGGTGGAGGCGTACATAATAATAATAATAATAATAATAATAATGGGAATTTATATAGCGCTCTTTCTCACATGAGCTCAGTGCGCTTTACATTGATAACAAGAACATTAAAGGCAAACAAATAATTAATCATTAGAAAGTAAAATAAGCACGATGCTTGCACGCAACGTTCTCTTACTTCCTTACTCACACACACACACACACACACACACACACACACACACACACACACACACACACACACACACACACACACACACACACACATGCATGGGCACACACACACTCACACACACACACACACACACACACACACACACACACACACACACACACACACACACACATGGGCACACACACACTCACACACACACACACACACACACACACACACACACACACACACACACACACACACACACACACATGCATGGGCACACACACACACTCACACACACACACACACACACACACACACACACACACACACACACACACACACACACACACACACACACACACACACACACACACACACACACACACACACACGCGCGCGCGCGCGCACACACACACACACACACATGCATGGGCACACACACACTCACACACAATTAATTATACAAGAGTAAAATAGTTACAATATGAACATTCTAAGAAGAAACATAGAGACCACATTCACATTCTCAATCAAGTTTGAATACAATACTGCAACTTAAAATAAAATCATACTGCCATCGACATACCAATTACATGACTAATTATAATAGACAAATTTTGCAAAAACAAAAATACCCTTCTACCTCATTTACAAGCATTTAAAGTTTACAAAACGTAGACATTCTACATACAAAATACGAATTATAAAATAATTGTAAATATATTTTGTTACAAGATTTCTGCAATAACCTCCCCCCCCCCCCCCCCCCCCCCCCCCCACACACACACACACACACCTCACACACAAACATACATGTATGTCCTTTTTGGGCGCTTTACTCTTCGCAATGAAGGACTCTGTGTGGTCGATGTATATGACCTGCAACTCAGCACACACAGCGGCCAGGTCATGGTTGGACTGGGTGATGGACAGGTTCATTAGGTGCTTGCCGAAAGCTGGAACAATGGAGGACATTACAATGGTGGCAGAGGGGAAAGCAGAACGGCACTTGGAGAGCAGCGCCCTCCAGTGTTCAGCAGTGATCACTCCCCCTTTGCAATCATTCACACCTGTGTGAATGACAAGTTGGGTAATTTGGGGGTTGGGAAGAAGGGAGTCAATCCAGAGCTGTAGGTCGACAACTGTCAGGGCTGGAACACAGACTTTTTGTGTGGACGCAAATTGCCCTGTGTTCATATTCTGGTTGTTGAGATGTTGGAGGGTGTAGTCCCCAACAAACAAACAGTCCGTGTTTGTCTCTATGGTTTCTTGTTGTAGACACTGAAGAGGGGTGGGGCGAAGGGATTGCTGTCTGCCTACAATGATGGGGATTCTTTGGAACTGGCATGCAGGTGGGGGTGCCTCAAAACGGTTGGACATAGAGACAGAGTAGACGGGAAAAGCGGCTGATGAGGAAGAGGGTGGCATGGGGGCAGTTTGGTTGGGTGGAGGAGGGTGGAAGGTTGGTGGGAGTTGAGGGGGAGAGTCAGCATGATTTGAGCTGAGGGCTGTTGCCTGGGATGCTTGAGGGACACCGGTGGTATTTGGATGAATGGGGGGTGAAGCTGAGTGACCCTGCGTAGGAGTGGGGGTTGTCTGTTGGACTCGGCGTTGCTGATCCTGGAGGGGGGGAGGGGGGAGGAGTAGCTGAATGGAGGGGCTGCCATAGGGTAGACAGCAGACTGGGCTGGTTGCCGGCTTGTTTGTTGGCCTGTAGCAGGGGAGTGGTCCTGATGTAACACCGTCTTTACAGCATTGTCTTGTAGAGACGGTGACTGGGCCTGGTTTGTCCCCTTCACTGCTGAAGAGAACAGCGGGTGAGGGGACTCAGGGGCTTGGCGAGTGGGTAATGGGGGGCAAGCAAGGGGAGGGAGGGAGGCCAGCTGTTGTTGTAGACAGTTGATGGTATTCTGTTGTAGTTCCACTTCTGATTTGAGGGTTTTGTTCGTATTTTCAAGTTTGATCAATTTGTCGTTGAAAGACTTCTTAAAATCCCCAAGTTCGGATTTTAGTTTGTGGTTATCTTGTTCGATCCTGCTAAATTTGTTACATAAGTCTTCATATGCATTTTCTGTTCTTGAAAATGTATCACTGATATTAGTTTCAAGTTGATTTATGATCTGTTGTTTAGCATCCAGGGCAAGTTCATTGATGTAGTCTTCCAACGTGTCTAGAGTACACGCATTGCTAACAACGTCCGCTCTTAGTGCTCTCAATGACCGCAGAACATTGAGAGAAGTGTGGGATTTCCTGGGGCGACGCACAAATCTGTTAGATGACCGTCTTAGGTATGCCCTTCGCACACTTGTACTGTCAACATCAGGGCAGAGGGCGTTCTCTTTCAGTTGGGTGTGGTCATCCAGCTGGGGCTCCATTTCGGTACTGACACTGGGGGGTGAGGGGCTGGGGGAGGGTGGGGGAGTGTCAAACTGGGGGAATGGAATAAGTCTAAGGTGGTCGCATAAGGCGTTGGTATCTATGGCATCACTGTCGCGATTTGAGATCTGGGCCACTGTGCCACTGACATGTTGTACTATATCAACACCAAATGAAGGGCACTCAGAGCCCTGTAGCAGAACAGTTCCTTCATCTTCATGATGTCTGGTAAATGGAGTTAAGACTAAAAGCTGATGTTCTTGGTATGCAACACGTATCACAGTTTTGGATGTGTTAGGAGGGAAAGGTGAGAATAGATTGATGGGGGTAATTTCTTCAGTTTCTATCACGCACTCCTGGAAGTCTCTGGTTTCTATAATTGTATTATAGTCGGGTGGCAGGTTATCACATTGAAGGCTGAAAAGCAGGCATTGCCTCCAATGGCCAATTTCTAATCGGGAACATGTGAATTTATTTTGGAGAGGGTCAGCAGTATCAATTAATATAATATTTTTATCCCTGGCTTCTGCCGATTCCGATGGGCGTGTCCGACATGGTGGAGCGTGTTTACATTTTCTATTTTTTGATCTCACACACATACATAGTAATTAAAGAACAGCCTAAATCCAGCTGCATTGAATACGAGACAGAGGGTGGTGGTAATGGTGGAGGGTGTCAGTGGGTTTAGTGGGTCAAATGACCACAGGCGTCGCTAAGGCTGGTTGGAGATTACTTCAAGCAAGGAGAGGTCCTCTCCACCAAGCAAATCCACTTGATGGCCACTTGAGGTCATCCCCCGTTGGATGGATTAGACGGCCAGTCGTCGTCATGGCAACACGCGACACAGCACAAGGACTAGCATAGTAAAACCAATGTCGTTGAAGAATTTGTACACATTCAAAATTTTAAAAATAAATTAATACCTCAGTCACCATAGCGAGATAAGATTCACAATTCCAGCAGTACAGTCACAATACCAAGAGGCACCCACATGCAAATCCACACAGTTTCACACGATGAAGAAGCCAATGAAATAACTCAAAATTGAGCACGCACGAGTAACACGTCCGTTGTGGTTGCTGGCCAGTGGGGGGAGAGAGAGAGAGAGAGAGAGAGAGAGAGAGAGAGAGAGAGAGAGAGAGAGAGAGAGAGAGAGAGAGAGAGAGAGAGAGAGAGAGAGAGAGAGAGAGAGAGAGAGAGAGAGAGAGAGAGAGAGAAAGTGAATACACATGCATACAAACTATCAGAATGGCTTAGAATCAATGGGGGGAAATCAAGTGAAGGGAACAATCTAAAAAACAAAAACAAACAAAAACAAACTAGTTCTGGGCTGAGAAGGGGAAAACTACAGGGAGCTGCCGGCAGCTACTAATTTTCACGTTCGCCCCCAGCAAACTTGGAACTAGCCGACCCTAGACACTCCATAAGGCAATGCCCAAGCCCCAACCAAAAAGACAAACAAAGACAGAACAAACAGATCCCTAACTACTGGGGTAAAGAATAATTGGGGATGAAGATGGAGGGACTGGGGTAGGGAAGTTTGTTGAAGGTTTCAGTGCTGGGTTGTGGCTGAGAGCTCAGCTGACGCCGGCTCCCCTCCAGGGTCTGGGATGTTGGTCCAGTTCAGGTGGCGTTGAAGCCTGGATTCAAAGACTGCCAGGGATGGAAATGATTTAAGGTTTAAATTAATCACGTGTAATGCTGGATATAATTCAAAGTTTGGGCAATTGTGGAACTGGTTCTCAAAGGGGAACCTGCATCAGTGCACGGAAAGCGCGACAACTCAACTCAACTCAACTCAACTCAAACAACTTTATTATCTCTTAGAGAGAAATTAAGTGTGGTGATGTCTGCGATTGACACAGTTAAAACAAGACACATTATAATATACATTAAAAACAAGACGTGCTTCTAAAACATAAATGACAATACCATTAAATCAAAACACACATGATGATAATTATCACTTGAGAACAAAACAGCAGTGCTTAAAACAAAACATGTTGCCAATATTATAAACACTAGCGCAATGCAGAGTACCGGTAACGCCTAGTACCGGTAACGCCTAGTACTGGTAACGCCTAGTACCGGTAGCACTGAGTACCGGTGCTGAGAGGTTGGCATTATCTCTTCTCTCTCTCTCTCTCTCTCTCTCTCTCTCTCTCTCTCTCTCTCTCTCTCTCTCTCTCTCTCTCTCTCTCTCTGTGCAATGTAACTGCTGACAGCTCGCACGCACGCTAAAGTACTCTCCGCTCTCATTCGGTGAATAGCGCGATATTGTACCTCACTAAAGTAATCTCCGCTCTCCAACCCTTTTCTTGCCCATGCGCGCGCACAGTACTGAGTTGTTTCTGTGTAAAGTGTTTGTTGTGGAGGGCTTGAAATTTTGGGTCCGCGCAAATGTAAATTGGCTCATATCGCGCGCGTTTATGAATGGATGCTGTTGACATTTTGCACCAAGATAGTCACTATTCCTGGTCATGCACGTTCCAAATTTCGAGTCAATGTCGGGTCTCGTTTCGCCGCGGTTTGTGAAAAGGTCAAGCAGCGCATATCACGCTTCCAGTTTGGCACACATATAGTCACTGTCCCCGGTCATCTACCTTCCAAATTTGAAGGCAATCCATCCAGAAATACCGGAGATACGGGCGCTGAGAGGCCGGTGGATACGCGTTTCGCGCATTTGCCAAACCGCGCAAATGACACGGCCGCCTTGGTTGCCGTTGCCATCGCCACGTTAGGGCTGATAGCAAATTTGAAGCGATTCGGTCAAAAAAAACGGCGGAGTTATAAAGCCCGTTCTGTGTTCCACACACACACACACACACACACACACACACACACACATGGACAGTTGCCTTTTTATAATATGATTTTAAAACAAAGTACAGAAAATATGTTATTGTTTAAGATAAATCACTTTAATATCATATAATTTTAAATGCACAACACACACAAGGGACTTCTTTACAACAAAACATGCATAAAAAATGTAATGTCATAGATATACTTTATGCTTAGGCAAAGCCATATATAGTGCAACGCCCCGTACCGGTAACGCCTTGTACAGGTGACGCCAAGTACCGGTAATGCTGAGTACCGGTTTCGCCGGGTCCACAAAATATTATATTTTTACTTTTGTGGCTGAAAATTAAAAAATTTGACCCCTACCACTTTCAAGGCCTACCGATCTCCATGACCTTGACCTTGACCTTGATCGGTATGCAATCATCAGAACAACCATAAGCCAAAGTACCTACATGCCAAGTTTGAAGTCCCTAAGACCAACGGTGTGGACGTTATAGCCCTTAACTATTTTCGGTTTTCAAGGTCATATGCCAAGGTGAAGGTCATGACGGCGATAATTTATGCGCAGATGCCTTTTCTCATGGTGACACGCCACCACACAAAACTGGAAACGATTCGGTAAAGCAGTTCGGGAGATATGCGTGGGACAGTAAAACCCAATCATTAGACCCCTACCACTTTCAAGGCATACCGATCTCCCTGACCTTGACTTTGACCTTCATTGGCACGCCATCATCAGAACTATAAGCGAAAGTACATCCATGCCAAGTTTCAAGACTGTAGGACCTGCGGTGTGGAAGTTATGGCCCCTTAACGATTTTCGGTTTTCAAGGTCATGCACCAACGTGAAGGTCAGGACGGCAAAAAGTTTTGCACAGATGCCTTCCTCTCATAGGGGACACACAACCAAACACAATTTGAAGCGATTCGGTCAAGCGGTTCGGGAGATCCTTGGGACAGACAGAAAAGAACAAACAAACAAACAAAAAACGGAAAGAAATCCGAACAGCTCGGATTTACTAACCGCAAGTGCGTGTGGAGCTGCATGTGGCCCCCCCCCCCCCCATCCCCACGACCCCTTGGCGGAGGTTTCCAAAAAGTAAGGATGGCATGACCTTCCGAGGGTGCCAAGGATGCTTGATACCAAATTTGGTGTCGATCGGTTGAGAACTGTGGCCCCCTCCAGCCCACCCCCCTGAACACCCCCCTACACACACACCTGACCATCCCACCCCTCCCCCCCCAGCCTCCCTCCTCCCCTTCACCCCCTCTCCCCCTCCTCCCCACGCCTTGTGAGCCCCCCTCCTCCCCTCCCTCCTCCCCTCCCCCCCCTCCCCCCCCCACCCCCCCCCCCCCCCCCCCCCACACGCTCACAGCTCACTACGCACTTTCCGTTAGTAAATCCGAGCTGCGTGTGGTTCCCCCCCCTCCCCACGACCCCTTGGCGGAGGCTTCCGAAAAGTAAGGACGGCATGACCTTCGGAGGGTGCCAAGGATGCTTGATACCAAATTTGGTGTCGATCGGTTGAGAACTATGGCCGTGCATAAGGGACACACAGACAGACAGACACACACAGACAGATTTCGAAAATATATATAAGACTAGCGCAACGCCCCGTACTGGTAACGCCTAGTACCGGTAACGCCTTGTACAGGTAACGCCAAGTACCGGTACCGCTGAGTACCGGTTTCGCCGGGTCCGCAAAATATTATATTTTTACTTTTGTGGCTGAAAATAAAAAAATTTGACCCCTACCACTTTCAAAGCCTACCGATCTCCATGACCTTGACCTTGACCTTGATCAGTATGCAATCATCAGAACAACCATAAGCCAAAGTACCTACATGCCAAGTTTGAAGTCCCTAAGACCAACGGAGTGGACGTTATAGCCCCTTAAAGATTTTCGATTTTGAAGGTCATACACCAAGGTGAAGGTCATGACAGCGATAATCTATGCGCGGATGCCTTCTCTCATGGTGACACGCCACGACACACAAAACTGGAAACGATTCAGTAAAGCAGTTCGGGAGATATGCGTGGGACAGTAAAACCCAATCATTAGACCCCTACCACTTTCAAGGCATACCGATCTCCCTGACCTTGACCTTGACCTTGATTGGTACGCCATCATCAGAACGGCCATAAGCGAAAGTACATCCATGCCAAGTTTCAAGACTGTAGGACCTGCGGTGTGGAAGTTATGGCCCCTTAACGGTTTTCGGTTTTCAAGGTCATACACCAACGTGAAGGTCAGGACGGCAAAAAGTTTTGCACAGATGCCTTCCTCTCATGGGGACACACCACCACACAAAATTGGAAGCGATTCGTTCAAGCGGTTCGGGAGATCCTTGGGACAGACAGAAAAGAACAAACAAGCAAACAAAAAAAGGAAAGAAACCCGAACAGCTCGGATATACAAACCGCAAGTGCGTGTGGAGCTGCGTGTGGTCCCCCCCCCCCCCCCCCCCCCACGACCCTTGGCGGAGGTTTCCGAAAAGTAAGGACGGCATGATCTTCCGAGGGTGCCAAGGATGCTTGATACCAAATTTGGTGTCGATCGGTTGAGAACTGTGGCCCCCTTCAGCCCCCCCCCCCCCCCCCCTGAGAACTGTGGCCCCCTTCAGACCCCCCCCCCCTCCGAAACACCCCCGCACACACACACCTGACCATCCCACCCCTCAACCCTCCAGCCCCCCTCCCCCCTCCAGCCCCCCTCCCCCCTCCCCTCAACCCCCTTCCCCCTCCCACCCCCCCACCCCCCCCACCCCACGTTTCACGAGCTCACACAGCACTTGCGTTAGTAAATCCGAGCTGCGTGTGGTTCCCCCCCCCTCCCCACGACCCCTTGGCGGAGGTTTTCCGAAAAAGTTTAAAATGTGTACCAAGCTTTAAAACGTATAGAAGCCTAATTAAGACAGATATTGCACTCATTTATTTAACAAAGAAATGGACACGGGTAAAAAAAAATGTTTCTACTTCTAAGAGTCCTGAATTTCGGAGTTCGGAAGCGCTTGCCGCAGGCAAGAGCTCATAAAATTTACTGAGGCCCTGGCTGCAGTCACTCAATATCAGTCGTCCTTTGTCTTTCACTCGTCGTTCATACAACGCATTCATACTGCTCTGTTTCACTCCCACAATCTTACCGCAAACGTTCACTATTTTATTCAATATATTCTTATTCTTGACATTATATCGACGAAACTTTAGGGAGAGCACATCTTTAAAAAAAAAACAATAATGAAACTTATTCTAATTTTAGTGACCTGGCCAGCCAGCGCCCGTTCAGCGGGTCACCAACATGATGCCACGTCCAGCAGCAACCTAACCTAGCCCTAAGTATGGTTTGTAAGGGGAGTGTGGGTGGGTGGGTGAGTGGGTGCCCAGGGTAGGGCAGGATAAAGGGGCTTGGGAGGGGGGAGGGGGCTAGGTGGGGGGTGCTAGCTAGGGGAGGTGGGGGGCAGGGGGAGCTGGAGGTTGATTTATTTGCGGGCTGGGGTCTGTTGGAGGAGGCCCAGCGGAAACAACTTTGGTCTCTAAGTTGTTCCAATACCGGATGGTTCTGGGGAAAAAAGCTGTTCTTCAGTGCTGCTGTTTTTGCCGGCTAGTCAAGGAGGGATCTACAAAGCAAAATGTACGCTGTCTTCGGCAGATTTCAGGGCAGAAGCGGAGATTCCTGCGGAGCATGCCCAGGCTGGCGTTCGCTCTCGCTCTTGGTGATCTTATTAATGTGGGCAGACCATGACAAGTTAAAGCTCAGTTCCACGCCTAGGTATGGGTGAGAGTCCACTTGCTGTAAGATGTGATAATTCAGCTGGTAGTAGAAGGACGATCTCTGTCGTGTACTCAGGATGAAACCGATTTCTTGGCATTAAATCTCATGCCCCACGATTCTTCGGCCGCATGCTTCAAGCTTCTTGAGGTCGTCTTGCAGTGTAATATGGTCTGCTTGAGATTTGATCTCACGATAGAGCAGACAGTCGTCTGCAAACAACCTGACTTGGGATGAGATGGAGGCTGGTAGACCATTAATGTGGCACAAGAATAAGAATCGGGCCAAGCACAGTACCTTAGGGTACTCCTGAGTCGACGGTTGCTTGATCGGATGCCTTTCCCTCTACTACCACTTTCATGCGGCGTTGGGTGAGGAAAGTGGTAAGCCACTGATGGAGCGGTCCTCTGACGCCGTAACTTTCAATATTCTCCATGAGCTTTGTGTGGGGAACAGTGTCGAAGGCCTTTGAAAAATCCAAAATGGCTACATCTGTCTGTACATTCTTCTCAAAGCTCTGGCAAAGCTGAAAGGTCATGAAGAGTGGTGACCAGCTGTGTCTCGCAAGAGAAGTCCCGACGAAACCCATGGTTCAGGTTGGTGAGAATCTTGTT
>CM065688.1:63170291-63190291 GCA_017654935.2 Phymorhynchus buccinoides | reverse complement strand
CAGTCCTTTTCATTCATTTCCTATATGTTTTCGGTCCTGTAACAGCTACACTGACTAGCTACAAAAGCGGTTAAAGCAAATCACAATATAAAATTTTTAAAAAACGAAGTGAGATTTGACCGGTAACTGCAGAAGGGACGATGTAATGAGGAGTAATCAACTCTTTACGGTAATCAGTCAAATTTGCCCATGAGACGAATGCTAGACATTAACGCTCGTCTCATGGGCAAAATGAGACTGAAATTTGCTTAATTTCATGAGATAATTGGGGTGGGCTTCTTACCCGCCCATGCGCTTTTTACCCCGTCTTCCCCTACACATTTGTATTTTACAAAAAAGAAAGACTTTCTGTCGTTTTACATTACTTCGATTTCTATAGATCATCATGTTTTCATCATAAAGAAATAAACAATGTGACAGACAGAAATTGAGAACTGTACACCCAGTACACGAAGCGGTACGTTTTGTTGCGTATATAGTCAATCATTCTAAATGTCAAAACCGTTATTCAGCTAGTCCACTCTCTGTTTCACCATTAGCTTTTCGTCTAATTACTACCCCACTTTCCGCCCTCGTCCATCATCATAACTCAAAGGTTACCTACACACCATCTCCGTGGCAAGACCACTAAGGTACTCCGGGATCGTAAATATTATAAAATTATAAATTGGAAGTAAAGACGCGACTTCTCGGACTTCTACTTCCTTATTTGACCACGTCTTCTTCGTACTGATCCTTTCTTACTTCTTCATCTTGACCTATCTTCGGTATCGATCTTTAACTGACCCTTTCGCATTGACCCCTTCTTACACATCTTGACCCGTCTTGACCTGTCTTTCTTAAGGTCCATACCAGGTATCGATCTTCTCACTGACCTTTTCTTAAGACGTTTGTGAGGTTTGGAGGAGGTTGAGGTGTTCAGTGTCACAAACTATACTACTTCTATCTGTCTCTCTATCTGTCTGTCTGTCTCTCTATCTCTCTATCTGTCTGTCTGTCTCTCTATCTCTCTGTCTGTCTGTCTCTATCTCTCTGTCTGTCTGTCTGTCTGTCTCTCTATCTGTCTGTCTCTCTATCTGTCTCTCTATCTGTCTGTCTGTCTCTCTATCTCTCTATCTGTCTGTCTGTCTGTCTATCTATCTTTCTTTCTGTCTGTCTATCTGTCTCTCTCTTGTTGATTGCATCTGAAAGTTTCACTGACAACTGAGCAACTTGGTCATTTGTTTAGGGTAGGATAGGTATAGAATATCACAAGGATTATTTCCATAAACTGAAAGAAGCAGACTTTGAGATTGAGGGTAGTAAACATGAGGGGGGGGGGGGGGGGATACATGTTTGCCCTTATCTGTATCAGTCTCTCTACCCTTTTCCTCAAACAGTTCAGATTGATTTGATATTTAATCAATTTGTTTTATTCATTTATTGGAATTAAAACGCTAAGTAATAAATCAGTTTTGTTTATTTCATTATCTGTGTGGTTGACTGCTTATTTCATTATCTGTGTGGTTGACTGCTTATTTCATTATCTGTGTGGTTGACTGCTTATTTCATTATCTGTGTGGTTGACTGCTTATTTCATTATCTGTGTGGTTGACTGCTTATTTCATTATCTGTGTGGTTGACTGCTTATTTCATTATCTGTGTGGTTGACTGCTTATTTCATTATCTGTGTGGTTGACTGCTTATTTCATTATCTGTGTGGTTGACTGCTTATTTCTTCTGTTTTGCATGTTTTTGTCAGTCTACAAAAATAGCTTGAAGAACATTTATACCAATGTATTTAAAGAACACACTTTTTGAAATCGTAATTATCCGATTTTTTACCTGATTAATGTAAGGACCATAAACAATCAGAATCGCCCCAAACAAACAAAAAATTACTCATAGATAGTCTTAAAACACGATTCGAAGTAGTATTGAAGCTTAGCTGATACGACTTCACATCCGACTAGGCCACGCGCCTCACGCGACTTGAGGTGGTAAGTGATGAGTGTGGTGAGAATGAGCACATGGCTTTTCCGGAGTCCTGTAGTACGGTGTATTGCCATGTTCACATCTGACCAACTTGTGCCTTTTCTCTCCAGTGTCTGGCCTTGTTTCAGTTGAAAGCTCCGTTCGCTTCACAGCGGCAGATGTAGGCCTACAATATGTGAGTGAAAAGGCATACGCCCACACACTTCAATCTACTGGGGGGTTGGGGGGGGGGGGGGGGGGGCATAAACTACACAAATAATACTCTCTCTCTCTCTCTCTCTCTCTCTCTCTCTCTCTCTCTCTCTCTCTCATTTCCGATTGTACAGCAATCTGTGTTGTATCTGCACTGCTGCCAGTCAACCAACCAGTCAGACAGTTTCGAGCCCTGCCTCTGGTCCCTGTTGGTCGCTATGGACACACCTTCACGTCAAAAGAACAGCTTCCTTAGGAACAAGTGTGCGTGTGTGTGTGTGTGTGTGTGTGTGTGTGTGCGTGCGTGCGCGCGTGTGCGTGCGTGCGTGTGCGTGCGTGCGTGTGTGTGTGTGTATGTGTGCGTGCGTGTGTGTGTGTGTGTGTGTGTGTGTGTGTGTACACGTGCGTGTGTGTGCGTGCGCGCGCGCGTACGTGTGTGTGTGTGTGTGTGTGTGTGTGTGTGTGTGTGTTATGCGAAGATGCATGTTTTTATGTCTATGAATATGTCACAGCGTGAGGGTGAGGGTGGGTATGCGAGCGCGTCTGAGTATGTTTGATATGTCTGTAATTTTGTGGGGCGATTCTTAGTTTTTGTAAAGCGCCATGAGTAGTACACCTAGAATGCGCGCTATATAAAATATTCTTTATTATTATGTGTCGGTGTGTGTATCCGACCATGACTTGCAGGTAGCAAAGGAGGCGACTGCTATTGCAGAGAGCTGGGCTATTATTTGTTCATAATGTGGTCATTCCCAGTCTCTCAGTGAAAAGGGATTAACGAGGACAGCTGGTGTTGAGGAAGGTCCCCAAAGGCCAACTAATACTTTGGCTGCAGCTGTAGAACAGTAGAAGCCAGTGCACGTGACATTGTATGCTGCTCACTTTAGGGTTAGGGTTAGGGTTAGTGCAGATGTAGAACTAGGGTTAGGGTTAGGGTTAGTGCAGCTGTAGAACTAGGGTTAGGGTTAGGGTTAGTGCAGATGTAGAACTAGGGTTAGGGTTAGGGTTAGGGTTAGTCACGGATTCTATATTTAGGGATGTGTAGTGTCCATGGGTTAGTGCAGCTGTAGAACAGTAGACGCCAGTGCACATGACATTGTATGCTGCTCAGTTTAGGGTTAAGGTTAGTGCAGCTGTAGAACTAGGGTTAGGGTTAGGGTTAGGGTTAGTGCAGCTGTAGAACAGTAGACGCCAGTGCACAGTCGTGACATTGTATGCCGCTCAGTTTAGGGTTAGGGTTAGTGCAGCTGTAGAACAGTAGACGCCAGTGCACATGACATTGTATGCTGCTCAGTTTAGGGTTAAGGTTAGTGCAGGTGTAGAACTAGGGTTAGGGTTAGGGTTAGTGCAGCTGTAGAACAGTAGACGCCAGTGCACAGTCGTGACATTGTATGCCGCTCAGTTTAGGGTTAGGGTTAGTGCAGCTCACGGTAGAACAGTAGACGCCAGTGCACATGACATTGTATGCTGCTCAGTTTAGGGTTAGGGTTAGTGCAGCTCACGGTAGAACAGTAGACGCCAGTGCACATGACATTGTATGCTGCTCAGTTTAGGGTTAAGGTTAGTGCAGGTGTAGAACTAGGGTTAGGGTTAGGGTTAGTGCAGCTGTAGAACAGTAGACGCCAGTGCACAGTCGTGACATTGTATGCCGCTCAGTTTAGGGTTAGGGTTAGTGCAGCTCACGGTAGAACAGTAGACGCCAGTGCACAAGACATTGTATGCCGCTCAGTTTAGGGTTAGGGTTAGTGCAGCTCACGGTAGAACAGTAGACGCCAGTGCACATGACATTGTATGCTGCTCAGTTTAGGGTTAGGGTTAGTGCAGCTCACGGTAGAACAGTAGACGCCAGTGCACAAGACATTGTATGCCGCTCAGTTTAGGGTTAGGGTTAGTGCAGATGTAGAACTAGGGTTAGGGTTAGGGTTAGTGCAGCTGTAGAACAGTAGACGCCAGTGCACATGACATTGTATGCCGCTGAGTTTAGGGTTAGGGTTAGTGCAGATGTAGAACTAGGGTTAGGGTTAGGGTTAGTGCAGCTGTAGAACAGTAGACGCCAATGCACATGACATTGTATGCTGCTCAGTTTAGGGTTAGGGTTAGTGCAGCTCACGGTAGGTTCAAGGTTTCAAGGTTTTTTATTTCCAAAACAGGGTAGAACAGTAGAAGCCAGTGCACCTGTATGCCGCTCAGCTTAGGGTTAGGGTTAGGGTTAGTGCAGCTGTAGAACAGTAGAAGCCAGTGCACCTGTATGCCGCTCAGCTTAGGGTTAGGGTTAGGGTTAGTGCAGCTGTAGAACAGTAGAAGCCAGTGCACCTGTATGCCGCTCAGCTTAGGGTTAGGGTTAGGGTTAGGGTTAGTGCAGCTGTAGAACAGTAGAAGCCAGTGCACCTGTATGCCGCTCAGCTTAGGGTTAGGGTTAGGGTTAGGGTTAGTGCAGCTGTAGAACAGTAGAAGCCAGTGCACCTGTATGCCGCTCAGCTTAGGGTTAGGGTTAGGGTTAGGGTTAGGGTTAGTGCAGCTGTAGAACAGTAGAAGCCAGTGCACATGACATTGTATGCCGCTCAGTTTGAGCAAAGACCACCTTCCTCTCGTCTTTGGTTTGCGAGTTACAGTCATCCACAAAACACTAACATGTTTCCTGATTTTTTGTTTCCATAAAAGAAATCATTTGCACACTCTCGCTTTGCTATTGGCCCCTACTTCGGATTATATATACATGTACAGTACTCCCCGTTTATAGTAAACTCGGTTATAAGAAATTTCGGTTACAGTAAAGGAAAGCACTGGTTCCCGGCCAAAGGTCTACTGTTTTATTACTAAATAGACCTCGGATAGTAGCAACTCGGTTATAATTTTTTTAAAACTGCTATAGTAAAGTTACTTTTGGTTCCCCACAGGACTGGCTCCTCGGTTACAATAAAAAATATTTGTCCTCTTCATGACCTTTGTAAATACGTCACCAATGTATGCTCACAGTCTCACTACTCCCTCTACCCACCTTCATCAACGAAATTGAAAGGCACTCAAAAACATGTTTCTTTCCTCTCATCACTCCCTCACCCATAATAACAACTGGGTTATAATTAAAATTTAAAAAAAACTCCTATAGTAAAGTCATTTGTGGTTCCTCCTCTTTACAATAAAAAAAATGTTGTCCTCTTCCTGACCTTTGTAAATACGTCATCAATGTATACGTCACAGTCTCACTCCTCCCTCTACCCACCTTCATCAAGGAAATTGAAAGGCACTCAAAAACATGTTTCTTTCCTCTCATTACTTAGTGGAAAAAAAAGAATCTGAAAAAAATATATATACAGCAGAATCCGCTTATAAGAAACTCACTTATAAGAAAACTCGCTTACAATGAAGCAAAAACAAATTCCCTGCCGAACTTCTTTCTTATCTATGATCAAAACTGGGATATAAGAAACTCGCTTATAAGAAAACTCGGTTATAAGCAAGCAAATTTTTTCTCCCATCCGCAATGGAAACTTGGATATAAGAAAATTATGTCATACAAGCGAGTTGGTTTGCAGTTCATTTTCTTATAAGCGAGTTCTATTTACTTATAAGCGAATTACCATTGACAACATTTTCTTAAAGACCCACCAGATCATGTGTCAAAATCACGTGTCAAAATCACGTGTCAAAATCACGGGTTCCACTTGTTTTCCTTTATAGCTGGTACAAAATCTTGTTTTGACCAGGTGTGACTCCCATACAAATGCCCCCAAATTGAAAACGAAACATTTTAAAGAGCAGCCTCAATTATAAGTTGGGGGAATTTGCATGTGGGTCACAGCTACCCAGAAAACCAAGGGATTTAATCGTGTTGGGTCAGTGTGTCTTTAAAAGTGAGTTGGACCTGAACTGAAAGGATGTTCCGAGAAAATTGAAGTCGTTCCAAAAAGGGAAAGCTTACATCAAACCAGTTGTGTCACAGACATTCTAAACAGTACAGGCACTAGATTACAAGACTAATTGAGTTGTTTTTGTTCCTTTATTCCATACTTTCCTTCAGTATTCTGTGCAAAATAAATGTTGAGCAGAAGAAAAAAATATGAGTACTTTTGTGTTGGTGGTAGAGAGACTGTTCATCCTTACATTTTCAGCAGCAATGGCAAAGAGGAAAAGGCAATTCATTTCTTTAAGAAGATAAATACAAATAACTGAATATGTGGACGAACATCCACATAAACAAAAGCAAACGATCGATGAAAAGCTGCATGGGTGGACAGTAAATCATATAGTAAAAAGCCAACTGTCCGTGTGTGTGTGTGTGTGTCTGTGTGTGTGTGTGTGTGTGTGTGTGTCTGTCTGAAACACGAAACGGGCCTTATAACTCCGCCGTTTTTCCACCGATTCGCTTCAAATTTGCTGTGAGCCCTCACGGGGCGATGGCAACGGCAACCGAGGCGGCCGTGTCATTTGCGCGGTTTTGCAAATGCGCGAAACGCGCATCTGCCGGCCTCTCGGCGCCCGTATCTCCGGCGTTTCTGGGCCGATTGCCTTTGAATTTGGTAGGAAGATGACCGGGGACCGGTGGTCTATCCGTGTGCCAAACCGGAAGCGAATCGGTTCAGAAACGCGCGCGCTATACGCCGCTTCACCTTTTCACGCATACCTCCGCCGTTTCTTAACCGAATTGATTCAAATTTGCTGTGAGGCTTGCTATGGCCTGGGCAACGCCTAGCAGCAAATTTGAAGAGAATCGGGAGAACGCGCCACTCTCAGAGCAGCGCCAACGGGAAACGGGGCCTTATAACTCTGCCGTTTCTTAACCGAATCGCTTCAAATTTCCTGTACTCAGCGTTACCAGTACTTGCCGTTACCGTTACTAGGTGTTACCAGTATGGTGCATTGCCAGTACTAGGCATTGCGCTAGTGGTAATAATTCAGTACAAGAAAGGTGAAGGGGTATGCATTTGATAACAGTAAAAAGACCCCAAAAAAGGCTTCTTAGTTAAGTTGTTGTAGGCACCTTTAAATCTTCTTCTTGGTAGACTATTTTGATTTTATGATGCAAGACATGCATCAAATTAGGAAAAAGGATTTTCTCTTCGTTTCGTTTTTCTGTCTTTCTGTTCTTTTCTTTTTCCCCTTTTCTCCCATTCAATTTGTTTATAAGGGGAAAAACTTCAAAATGTTTTCTTATATCTGAGTTTCGGATATAAGAAGACTTGGATATGATAAAAAGCAAAACATCATCTCCCTTCGATTTTCTTATAACCGAGATTTGCTGTATTTTGATTTTATGATGTAAAACATAAGTCATAGGTCGCAAGTTTCCTTATTGTCCATTGGCATTGTACAAACGCAAATACAAAATTGTCTTCCACTGTGTAAATTAAGTTATACATCCAAATTAGAATATTGATTAAAAACAAGAAACAGAAATTTACATTTAAACAAATATGTTACTCTCACACCACACCCACTCATTCAATTGCTCTCCGCTATCTTGCTCGCTCATCATGCAACTCACACCACGTCTGCCTTCATTTTTGTTTTTAATTTTCTGTTCTGTTCTTTCTTTTTTTCCTCCTTTGCTTTTTTTATGCACCAATTTATGTAAAAGCATTTTTTTTCTTCGTTTTATGTTTCTGTTTGTCTTTTATTTCATTTTTTTCTTTTCTTTTTTCCCTTTCCCCATTCACCTCGGTTATAAGAAGAAAAAAGTAAAATGTTTTATTTTTTCCCTTTTCCCCATTCAACTCGGTTATAAGAAGAAGAAAGTCAAATGTTTTCTTTTTTCCCTTTTCCCCATTCAACTCGGTTATAAGAAGAAGAAAGTCAAATGTTTTCTTTTTTCCCTTTTCCCCATTCAACTCGGTTATAAGAAGAAAAGTCAAATGTTTTCTTTTTTCCCTTTTTCCCCATTCAACTCGGTTATAAGAAGAAGAAAGTCAAATGTTTTCTTTTTTCCCTTTTCCCCATTCAACTCGGTTATAAGAAGAAAGTCAAATGTTTTCTTTTTTCCCTTTTCCCCATTCAACTCGGTTATAAGAAGAAAAAAGTCAAATGTTTTCTTTTATACGAGTTTCGAATATAAGAAAACACGGATATAAGAAAACAAAAAAATTATCTCCCTTTGATTTTTTTATAACTGGGTTTTGCTGTAGCATCATGAAAATGCGATATTTTATTGCAAGCATGATAATCTTTATCAGGCATAATGTCTGTAGGCGTAATGTCCAGTAGGCAAAATGTCCAGTGAGCATGGTGACCATAGGCATAATGTCCGTAGGCAAAGTGTCCGTAGGTGAAATGTCCGCAGGCAAACTGTTCGGTCACGGTGGTTGCGTGTGTGTGTGTGTGTGTGTGTGTGTGTGTGTGCGTGTGCGTAGGGAAATACACCATGTATAAACCCAATCACCTTTTTGGACCTCAAACCATATGAGGAAGGAGTAGGATGGGTTTATATTTAGTATTTTACGTTAGCTTTGACTTTAAAAAACAACATCGGATAAGATAAAAAATATCATCAAAACTTTACTATATCCGAACATCGTTTATAAGAAAAACCTGTTATAGTAAAGGAAAAGCCTTGCTCCCCTGCACTTTACTATAAGCGGGGTGTACTGTATATATAATCTCTACATTCCTCCTCACCGGGTGACTGTTGGTGCTTACTACGATTTCTGTGACCTCCCCTTGTTTAATCCTTCACTGGATCCACCAACATGGCATCCCATTTTTTTTTACTCTCTTCGAGGGACTGTAATTTTATAACATTATCATTTTTGTTATTTTACACAACTTTTTTACCATTTAAAAAAAAGAAGTGCTGGTTTGCTTTTATTGTGGACTTTCAATCTGGTGCAAAGAGGACAGCAACCATTCTCTTGTAGAAAGTCTTCTAGCTCAGCTTGAACATTCACTGTGAACATTCTTTGCTGCTTTATCATACTAACTTGTGGCGGTGCCATAGCCGATGAGGTTTAACCGAGGCGTGGTCACCGCTACAGCTATCTGTATTAATTAAGTAGAGGTGCAGTGCCTTTTGCACATGTTAAGATTCTGTTTTGGCACTGCACACCCAGGAGCGAAGCTGGAGAGAGAGAGAGAGAGTCTCTCAATGTGACGGTAATCCTCGTTGGCCTTCAGGTACACCAGAGCATCAATGAGCTTTTGTTTCCTTACTCAGAATGACCTGTCCTCAATCTTCTCATTCGGACCTTTCAATATGATGAATGGCAGGTCATCGGGAACCCTAGGCAACATTTTTGCAAAGTGTTCAACGTCCTGAAAGAAAGCAATGGTGTGGCCTTTGGATGCAGTGCTGGCTCCTTTCTTGTAAATGGCTATTGATGGGCAAATGATTGATATGGCTGATTTCTCGACTTGAGTGAGATCAGAAAGGCAGTGTGGCGCAGGGCTAGGTGTGAGTTTGTTCAGGGGGGAAAACATCTCTGGCCTGGCTTTTCCGTTGCATGCTGTACAAATACCTTTGTCTTTGTCGCTTTGGCACTGATAGCTCTCAGAGCAGTTACTGCATAGTCTTGTTGTCGTTGACTCTAATTCTTGGAACATTTCTTCAGCAGCAGATATAATTGGGTTTTCTTTGAAAGTCACAGTGTGAATTTGAAATTATCAGCTGCCCAATGAGATATTTGTTCTTTGTGTTTTTGAATAACTTGAGGATTTAGAGCTGTTGTTTTTTGCTTTCTATTAGCACTCTTTACCAAATCATTGTGACTCTCCTTCTTTTGATCATATTCTCTCTGAATAATTTCTTAGCTCCTGCATTTCGCTCTTTTTCTCTCTTTTCCTCATCTTTTCTTTCACGTTTCTTTCGTTCCACATTTCTTTTCCTCTCTTTCTCTCTCTTTTCGTTGTTTTCTCTAGCACGTTTCATTCTTTCCACATTTATGTTCTTCTCTTTCTCTCTCTTTTCGTTGTTTTCTCTAGCACGTTTCATTCTTTCCACATTTATGTTCCTCTCTTTCTCTCTCTTTTCGTCGTCTTTTCTTTCACGTTTCTTTCGTTCCACATTCCTTTTCCTCTCTTTCTCTCTCTTTTCGTTGTCTTCTCTAGCACGTTTCTTTTCTTCCACATGTTTTTCCCTCTCTTTCTCTCACTTTTCATGGTCCTTCCTTGCTTCTCTCTTACCCTCCGTATTCCTTTCCTGTGCCTTCATTCGTTGCCATTCCCCCATTCCCTGTCTGTACGCTTCCTTCCTCAACGTTGTCTTTGATTTCCTGTGCCTTCATTCGTTGCCATTCCCCCATTCCCTGTCTGTACGCTTCCTTCCTCAACGTTGTCTTTGATTTTCTTCCTAAAGATGATTTTTTTTTGCCTGGAGCCATAATGAAAAAATCTTTTTTTTTCTTTGTTCTGTAAATCTAGAATGTAAAGACCCCGCACGTCACGTGTCAAAATCACTGTTTTCACGTGTTTTCCCTCTTATAGCTAGTAAGGAATCTTTAAGAAATCTTCCTAGTATAAGAGGGAATGTGACACGTGACGTGCAGGGTCTTTAAAGCCTAGTTTTTGACCTTGACGAAACAAAATGACGTCATAACGCAATGAACTAATATGGCACTTTACGTCAGTATTGTTGCCTTGCAGCGTCATAATTATATGTCATTTGTTTATGTGGATGAGAGAGAGAGAGAGAGAGAGAGAGAGAGAGAGAGAGAGAGAGAGAGAGAGAGAGAGAGACTTTTCTGTTCATCTTTCTCTTTTCTTTTCCTTATTCTCTTTTCTTTCCTCCTCTTCTCTTCTGCTTCTTTTTTTATGGTCACCCCATAAAGTGTGTGCATTTACTTCTATAAAAAGAAGCTGGTCACCACCACAGAAAGAGAGAGAGAGAGAGAGAGAGAGAGAGAGAGAGAGAGAGAGAGAGAGAGAGAGAGAGAGAGAGAGAGAGAGAGAGAGAGAGAGAGAGAGAGACGCTTCAAAACGCTTCAAAATGTTTTAATTGACATTGGCATAATAATACACCCTAATGTCACGGGGCCTCTTTTTTTCTTTTTTTTTCCCCCGCAGCGTATGCATTATATCGTAACAAACAATGAGAATACAAACAAATAAATCAACTAAAGTGAAACTCATAACCATTATAGTAAACACAATCGTAATACATGACCAACTTATCCTGGTCAATAATTGTTTATCAAACTACTCAAATAATAATGGTAGTAATCAAATAATGTAAAAAGGTACAAAAACTAAAAGAATAGCAACAGATCATCAAGCCAAATGATATTTATAATTATTCCTAACCATTCAGCAGGAGAAGGTTTCTTTTTCGTAATGTAAAAGCTTCTGCTACATATTTTGCAAATAACAATATTAATTCATCATCTTCCGAAGATAATAAATAGCATATGCTCTTCTGCCTCACCACATCCAAAGTAAATAGTTGGGATTTAGTTCTAATTCCATTATATGCTGTACATTGAAATACAAAATGTTCTTCATTTTCTTTCACACCATCTGCACATAAAACACATAAATTATCTACTGCATTTTCTCGTTCAAACCATCTTTTATTATTTCTAAAACCCAATGACCTATTTCTAAATCTAGCTAGCAAGCCCCTATGCCACTTATTATGAACTATCAACAGGAATTTTTCTGGTTGTAAAAAACTTTTAAAGGATTGAAACCAGGAATATTTCTCACTTTCTTCTATCTTAGAGTGCCAATTTTGTTTATAACATGATGTAAGCCGATCTTTAAATTCGTACACGAATGATCTAACATCTCCAACTCCTTGGTTAAGCCAAACAAAGCCAAAACCATTGACTGTGAGAATACGTTTAACATTGCCTGCCCAGTTTTGATGCCCTGATTCAAAATGTTGAAGTAACATAGTATAGGCTTGTTTACATAATCTATTTCCGGGAAGTTGAGTCAGTTTTAGCCAGTATCTAATACACTTAGTAAATGTTCTAATATATAGCGGATACCTACCAGAATCACCATATGCCATTGTGTTAGATGAGTGTAATGGAACATTCATAAATCGCTTAATAGCCCAAGTATGCAATTTTTCCATTTGAATATTCTCTTCAAGACCCCACACTTCCGCTGCATATGTTAACATTGGTTCTATTTGTACGTTGAATAGCTTCCAAAACAAGTAATAGTCAGATGTGTTTAATTTTTTCATACATCTCATAATTTCTATTATACCTTTTTTCCCTTTTCTACACATTTCTAGCCAACCTGCAGTCAAGCTAAGTTTTGTCGTGAAAATCATGCCTAAATATTTATATGTATTACAAACACTTATTGAGAGAGAGAGAGAGAGAGAGAGAGAGAGAGAGAGAGAGAGAGAGAGAGAGAGAGAGAGAGAGAGAGAGAGAGAGAGAGAGAGAGAGAAGAAGAGAAGAACAACGTTTTAATGAACCGGGCCATCTGCCCATGTCAAAGGGAACAGTGGGAAGGGGACATTGTTAAATCAAACCAAAAAGAGAGAGAGAGAGAGAGAGAGAGAGAGAGAGAGAGAGAGAGAGAGAGAGAGAGAGAGAGAGAGAGAGAGAGAGAGAGAGAGAGAGAGAGAGAGAGAGAGAGAGAGAGAGAGAGAGAGAGAGAGAGAGAGAGAGAAGAGAACGAACGAACGAACGAACGAAATTTTATTTATACAGGGTAATGAGATAAGTATACATACTTTTTTACACCCAGCCCAGAGAGAGAGAGAGAGAGAGAGAGAGAGAGAGAGAGAGAGAGAGAGAGAGAGAGAGAGAGAGAGAGAGAGAGAGAGAGAGAGAGAGAGAGAGAGAGAGAGAGAGAGAGAGAGAGAGAGAGAGAGGGGACAGACAGACAGAACCGTGGGGAAAAACAACAACGGGTTTTAACTGTCAAAACTGAAATGTCGTTATTCAAAAAGTTCATTATCATGTTTAGAAAGTAAAACTGAACCTACCCACCAATTTTCATCAAGATCACTGCAAAAAATATAAAATAACGGTTTTCAACTGTCAAAAGTTCAAGTGCGGTCCATGTTCCACAAACCTTTTTGGTGCCGTGGGTCTATAGAGTTCCCCTAGGTTTTTTCTTCGCCTATCCGCCGCAATGATTTGGTTTTTCTGAAAGACCTTCTTGTTAGTGGGGTTTGCGTACAAGATATGAAGGTTTCTTCGGATAATCTCGGATTTTGATGGGTATCTTGGGTCGAAATTAGTGACCCAATGTATCTTTCTGCTGTTTGTCTCTTATTAACTTATTCCTGTCCTTACGGGCACCTTTCCAGAGTTCCCTTTTCACCCTCTCAAACTCCCAACCCGACATAGCAAAATATTTGCTGTACTCTTCAATTCTTTCGCTCAACTTTCCTTCTTCGCTGCAAATCATTCGAAGCCTTGAGCCCACACTCGAAATAAGGCCTTTGAAAACGGAAGGGGCATGGCAGCTATGCGGGGGGTATATATGAGGAAAGTTTAATGGTGTGTTGGTATTTTTCTTCTTCAATTCTTGATCGTTTATATATATATACCAGCTAATACTAAAAGTCATTGGAGTTAGAGCCAAACTAAAACCATTACTAGCGAGGATGAATTCTCCTCGTGTAGGAATATAGCTACACATCAACTCCTCCACTCATCATCATGCTCCTTCATAGTTACACCTACACTAACCCAGTTCTAGCATTACCCCCGTGGGGATACCAAGGGATCTTTCATTACAAATAGTTCACCCACCTTCTGTGCTTGCAACTTCCTCTACTAAGTAATCTATCACTCTCTTTGACTCTGCCTTTTCTTTTTCTTACTATCATCTACGGGCCATTTTTCTGCCTTATTGTCCCATTCTCCTGCCTTTACACAATAGTCTAAATAGTTTTCTCCTTTGAGTTCTTCCAGAATCGGAATGAATGCAGCGAGGAGACCCGAGTGAAAACCGAAAACTTTGCACACAGCCATATTGGGACCTTTTGACTGCAGCAGACGGCCATACATTCCCCGGCTGTTTTCCCTCCTCAGCATCTTGGCTTCAGCTCATGTTGCCGGCCACTGCAGCAACTTTAGGCCTTAGATCGGCTTCCAAACTTTTCAACTTTGTGCAACTGTTGGTTTGTTGTGTGGAAAGTTCAGCAGCAGTTCTTTTCTCCTCTCACTGGTCGAAAACAGAGAGAAAATAAAGAAAAAGACAACGCTGGTGTTGTCTTGTTCACTGCCCTTCTTTTGCCGAATCTCCCAGCATCAGAGGACTTGGCACGTTGGCCAAAAACGGCGTCAGCACCGCATTCCACAGCGCAGCCCCCGCCCTTTGCCTCGCTAGGCCCCCGAGCCCAGAATCCTGCAACAGGGAAACGCACAACTGTAGACATAGTTCATAGCCTAGTCCGTGTAGGCCTATACCGTGCAGGGAGTGGATTGGGAGTTCTAGTTTGGTGCACTAACGTAGGAACTTATCAAATCCTTCACAAAGGCGCAGTTTCTTTCAGGTCTCGATATAATCGTTTTCAGGAGAAATTCAGTGCTCTAGTTACTACCCAGTGCGTTGCAGCGGTGCCGCGGGTGAGGTGACCTAACAGTGCCAAGGAGACTGCCCCTTCCCTGTGAAACCTGTGTCCCGGTACTTCGGACTATTATAGCCTATCTCCCATCGTCCAAGATGCCTGTTCGTGACCTGCGCTCGCTGTCCACGTGGATGAAAGTGGGGCTGGTGTTCTTCTCGCTGGGCTCGCTGCTCTTCATCATCGGCTTTGCCACAGACAACTGGATGGGCGGCTATAGTGGCGGCCACTGGCATTACCGCGGCCTGTGGAGAGCCAAGACCTGCACCACCTACAGCTGCCGAACCCTCAAATACTTCAACACTGAAGGTATAGTTACTGTATATAGTACTGTTACTATTAGTACAATAGTAGTTACTGGCATTACCGCGGCCTGTGGAGAACCAAGACCTGCACCACCTACAGCTACCGAACCCTCAAATACATCCACCCTGAAGGTATAGTTACTGTGTATATAGTACTGTTACTATTAGTACAATAGTAGTTACTGGCATTACCGCGGCCTGTGGAGAACCAAGACCTGCACCACCTACAGCTGCCGAACCCTCAAATACATCCACCCTGAAGGTATAGTTACTGTGTATATAGTACTGTTACTATTAGTACAATAGTAGTTACTGGCATTACCGTGGCCTGTGGAGAACAAAGACCTGCACCACCTACAGCTGCCGAACCCTCAAATACATCCACCCTGAAGGTATAGTTACTGTGTATATAGTACTGTTACTATTAGTACAATAGTAGTTACTGGCATTACCGTGGCCTGTGGAGAACAAAGACCTGCACCACCTACAGCTGCCGAACCCTCAAATACATCCACCCTGAAGGCATATTTACTGTATATATAGTACTGTTACTATTAGTACAATAGTAGTTACTGGCATTACCGCAGCCTGTGGAGAACCAAGACCTGCACCACCTACAGCTGCCGAACCCTCAAATACATCCACCCTGAAGGTATAGTTACTGTATATAGTACTGTTACTATTAGTACAATAGTAGAACTTTACTGGCTGTACCGTGGCCACAAATACACCCAAAGTATATATAGTTTTACACACATGTTTGTAAGGTTTGTATCTGCTTCTTGTATGCGATATTTCAAAGAGTACAGGTTAAGCATAGTATATTTTGCATCTAGAAATTTGCCCTTTAGGTTTGCGAGTTTGTTCAATGATGAATGTGTACATATTTGAGCATTTTTATCGCTGTTTAGTAGGTTTTTTTTAGTTTTTTATTGACTTCTTTTTTTACAATACATATTGTACACACATATATATCATCAATTTCTTACATGCATTAATGTATTGCTTTTTGTTGTTGTAATAATAAAAGGAGGGAACGAAAGAAGAAGAAAAAAAGAGTGAAAATGAAAGAAAGAACAAACAAACAAACAAAAACGTAGCTGACAAGACAAAATAGACACGCATAAACAAAATAAAGGACAAGCACACACACAAAAAACCTAAAACTACAGATAAGAACATCTTCTGGTGTATGTGACAGCGAGCGAAAATTCACAGATACACAAAATCAACATAAAAATATACAAGTCAAGCAAAGTCACATTAATCAGGAAGATGAAGAAAATTACTTACATGCACACGCGCGTGCGTGCGCACATTGAACAAGAGATATATCATGAGCGCATGGAAACAGAAGTGAGATGCGAATCAAAAGACAAGCTGTCAACCAAATTAATAATTTAACCAAAATACACATTTACACTGGGTCTATTTAAATTCATGGTAAGCACACAAAATTGTAGCAAATAAGAGAGGGGGGATGGGGGGGGGGGGGACACACAGATACAAACAGTTGTTTTAGCCTGAGATTTCAAAGGCAGGCACATAAGAGGCCCATTTGGCAACAAACTCATTATGCATCAAATCTTTACGGGCAATACACTCTTCAACAATATATCTGTATTTTATCTTATTTATAAAACCTTGCAGTACAGGTACAGTACTGTTCAATTTACAATTGTATATGTACTCTTTTGTAAGTAACATAATGAAATAAAAAATGCAATCAATAGTTATGTTTTTATCGTTACCCAGAATAACAAGAGGCTCTGTAATATGCAAATTAACAACATTATGACATTTTTCATTAATTACATCTGCTAATTGACTCCAAAAACGTTGGACAACACTGTATTGCCAAAACATGTGGGTGATGCTGTCTTTCTCTTTGTTACAGAAGCCACACAGATCATTGTTTTTAATCCATTTGTTTAAGAATTACATTTGTGCCCAGACATCTGTGTATTATTCTGAGCTGCAGCCACTTAAGTTTTGTATCTGTTGTCTTGTGAACGTAGAAAAAACATTTTTTCCAATCATTTTGAACATTCATTTTTTCGTCCCACTTTAAACAACATTTTGGCAATGCACTATTTCCCAAAAATATATCATAATATAATTTTGACCCTTTTAAAATAGACATTATCTTCATTAAGCAATTAGGCATATCAAGGCATTTATTATTGTGAATCGTTACATTTGTTTTTCGTATGTATTCTGTTATTGACATTTTCAACCCTGAGAAAGTAAGGAAATTCATATTCACACTATACCTTTCTTTGAATTCCTCATATGAAATGAATGACCCATTCTGAAGAACAAAATGTGATATATTGCTAACCCCGTTCGCAATCCATCTTCTACCAAATATGTATTTCTTGCCTATCTGAATTCTATTATTGTAGAATAATGGATCTGCTAACATTTCTCCAGAATTTTTACATTCAACCTTATAGAAAAACTCCTTATATGCATCAAAAACCTCTTTCCAGAAGACATTCATTTTAGGAAAAGTTGAAATTATTTCTGGCCCATAGTTTTGCATGTCACTGAGTATTGGTGACACAGACATTATGATTGACTTCCAACTGTGTTCTGTTGTTTGCAGTTTTCGTACCCACGTCAATTTAAGCGCAGTAACAAAAGATTTTAAGTCTGGTATGCCAAGGCCTCCATTTTTTAAACTTCTGTGAGACGTTTTCCTATTTATTTTATCATTTTTGTTATTCCATATAAACTTATAACAGTATGTCTGTAATGTCTTGAAAAAATTGTCAGGCAGATTAGGTAGTAGGATCCATAGATATATTAATTTTGATCAAATTAAAGATTTCAGAATAGCTACTCTTCCTATAGGTGTGATTTGTCTTTTTACCCAAATTCTAAATAAATGTTTGGCATCAGCAAGTTTTTCTAAATAATTGATGTGCAAGCAATCTTTTAAATCATTAGTAAACCATATCCCTAAAACTTTGAATTTTGATGGGTTCCATTCAAGACCTAAATGTGGCATGTAGCGAACTAGTGAGTTTTTACGACTACCCAACCAAACCGCACCTGTTTTCTCTGGGCTCATCTGTAAACCAGATTTACTACCAAATATATCTATTATGTTCATACAATTTTCAAAAGATCTTTCATCACCTTCCAAGATAAATTCAGCGTCATCTGCATATTGGGAGAGTTTATGTTCAACATTATTAATTGTAATGCCTTTTATATTTTTATTTTCACGTATCATAATAGCAAGAATTTCAACAACTAAAAGAAACAAATATGGGGAAAGTGGATCACCCTGTCTACATCCTCGTTTAATGTCAAACCAGTTGGAAACTTGACCGTTAACAACAATGCACGACCTAATATTTTTATAAAATGATCCAACCCAATTACAAATGACCTGCCTGCCCAAACCCAAAAGCTTTCAGTACCGTAAACATAAAATCCCAACTGACAGAATCAAAGGCTTTTTCAAAGTCTATATTTAATAATAACCCTGGTAAGTTATGTTCTTCTAAATAAGCTATTGTATTGTATATAAGCCTTATATTGTCCCCTATGTATCTGTTTTGTATAAAACCAGTTTGGTCCTCGTGAATGAGCTTTGGAAGAACCATTTTCAGCCGATTGGCCATGCAAGAGGAGCCTATTTTGTAGACAACGTTCAACAAGGATATCGGACGCCAGTTCTTAATGTAATTACGAGGTTTATCTCCCTTGGGAATGCATGTTATGATTCCTTGCCTTTGAGTTTGAACAGATGAAAGTTCCCCTTTTTTAAATGCTGCATTCATAGCCCTTACAACAACCCCCCCTATCCTATTCCAAAAACATTTGAAAAATTCAACGGTAAACCCATCTGAACCCGGACTTATTATTTTTCATATTTTTTAACACAAAGGTTGCTTCTTCCAGATCAATCTCTCCTTCTAAACTATGTGATTCCTCTCCTTCTAAATGTGGAATATTTTGTACAAGGACATCTATTTCACAGTTCTCAACATAATGCTTTTCATACAAAGATTGATAGAATGTTTGCACTTCCTGCAAAATGTCTTTTTGATCAGTCAATGTATTACCTTGTTTGTCTGTTAATCTGTTCATACTTTTGCTCACATGGTGTCTTTTTTCTAAACTGCAGAAATAATGTGTTACCTTTCCCCCTTTCTCTATCCACCTGGCACGTGACCTTAATAAAACACCCTCTATTCTTTTTTCCCTAATCAGTTTAAGTTGATCTTTTTTGGACTCTATTTCTTTAACTTCCACTTCAGTTTTGTTTTCCTTTCTCTGTAACAGCTTAATATCCTCTTCCAATTTGCACTCTTCTTCATTAGTTTTCCTTTTCTTCATTGCAGAATACGAGATAGCCTTTGATCTAATTTTCATGAGTAAAAAGTCTAAAAATATATCATCAGGTACAGATAGTTGTAATTCAGTTAATGGAATATTTTCTATAGATTCTCTGGCATAGGGGCTTAGAGCATATTCAAGTTTAAAATTTTTAATTTCCTCGTTAATTTCGTCTAGAAAAGCTTTATCCCTTAAGAGTGAAGAATTAAATTTCCAAAAAGTATTCCTTCTATCTCATTTTGCATCTATTTTTCTTTTTGTGGTTTGTTTTTATTTTTGCTCTTTTTTCAGTCTTCTGGTAGACGGATAGAATATGGATAGTTCGTTATCAATCATTTCGGTAATTGTGAGGGTCTGAATAATAAACAAAAACGTAGAGATATTTTCAATTATTTAAGGAATAAAAAGCACAGTATATATTTCTTACAAGACACTCACTTCGAAGAAAAAATGGAACAATACATTCTTTCTGAATGGGGTTACAAGGGATATGTTTCGAGTCATACATCTAATTCAAGGGGGGTTGCTATTCTTTTTAATAACAACTTTGAATTCAAAGTAAAAAAAACCATAAAGCAAGTTTGAGTTGCTTTGCAAGATTATGCGCTATATAAGCATTATTAATTATTATTATTATTAAAGGAAACGATGGAATTCGTTTCATGGTACACGTAGAATTAAAACAAAAAGATTTCCTCTTGGTAAAT
>CM065688.1:63147791-63162791 GCA_017654935.2 Phymorhynchus buccinoides | reverse complement strand
ACATTAACTTCTCACAAATATCACACAATGACACACATTATGAACCACTGAGGTTGATAGTTCAAAGTTCTAACAAGAGCACTGAAACATTAACTTCTCACAAATATCACACAATGACACAAATTATGAACCACTGAGGTTGATAGTTCAAAGTTCTAACAAGAGCACTGAAACATTAACTTCTCACAAATATCACACAATGACACACATTATGAACCACTGAGGTTGATAGTTCAAAGTTCTAACAAGAGCACTGAAACATTAACTTCTCACAAATATCACACAATGACACAAATTATGAACCACTGAGGTTGATAGTTCAAAGTTCTAACAAGAGCACTGAAACATTGACTTCTCACAAATATCACACAATGACACACATTATGAACCACTGAGGTTGATAGTTCAAAGTTCTAACAAGAGCACTGAAACATTAACTTCTCACAAATATCACACAATGACACAAATTATGAACCACTGAGGTTGATAGTTCAAAGTTCTAACAAGAGCACTGAAACATTGACTTCTCACAAATATCACACAATGACACACATTATGAACCACTGAGGTTGATAGTTCAAAGTTCTAACAAGAGCACTGAAACATTAACTTCTCACAAATATCACACAATGACACAAATTATGAACCACTGAGGTTGATAGTTCAAAGTTCTAACAAGAGCACTGAAACATTGACTTCTCACAAATATCACACAATGACACACATTATGAACCACTGAGGTTGATAGTTCAAAGTTCTAACAAGAGCACTGAAACATTAACTTCTCACAAATATCACACAATGACACAAATTATGAACCACTGAGGTTGATAGTTCAAAGTTCTAACAAGAGCACTGAAACATTGACTTCTCACAAATATCACACAATGACACACATTATGAACCACTGAGGTTGATAGTTCAAAGTTCTAACAAGAGCACTGAAACATTAACTTCTCACAAATATCACACAATGACACAAATTATGAACCACTGAGGTTGATAGTTCAAAGTTCTGACAAGAGCACTGAAACATTAACTTCTCACAAATATCACACACACACACACTTACATTCAGAAAAAAATTATATAATTGACAAGCAAATTGATAAGTGTAAGTGCTTTTTTTTCATGAACACACACACACACACAAGAAACAAAAAACCCAATTAGTGAATGGATGGATAAATCATAAATCAGGTAAAAGAGGAAAATGAATATGAAAAAAAGGAAAGCTCTGAGAAAAAAACCCACAACTTTAATAAGCAGCAATGCCTAAAAAAATGCACATAATCAACAAGCACATTTTTAAAGAAGAAAAACTGAAGCAACATTTTTGTGTGTGCTTTCTTTCTCTCATAGATTGCACTCTCACAAAGGGAATAAACAAAGCCAGTGAGAAAAACACACACAAAAACAATAAAGACAATTAGACATAACTTTCTGTCATACATGACACAGCTGTATAGGCCTAGCTTACATTCACACAAAAATGTTATAATTGACAAGAAAATTGATAAGATTATGAATATATCAACTCATGATATGGGCCATTAATCCATCACCCCCTCTCTCCATTAATCCACCCACCCACCTACCTCTGTCTCTCTCTCTCTTTTAAAAGCCAAACTCTCAATGAATTCTTGGCATAGTAAGCCTACATGTCAAAAACATGAGATTTGAAATGTCCAAATGTCAACACACACACACGCTCTCTCCCTCTCTGTCTCTGTGACAAGGGCAAAACAAGAAAAGTGCCTGCTTGTTTAGTCTAGATCTACTTCTTGCGGTCTTTCATGTCAAGGAAATTATCACAAGCAGTGTCAACATTGAACTCCCCCACCCCCTTTGCATGCATCTTCAGCATCATGAGACGAGTACATGTATGCTTAACAGTAACCCTATCCTCATACAGACGACTGTGCCTGTCAGTTTTTGATCCAGTTTTGCACACTGAAGCCACGCTCGGCTGGCACTCTGCTGACAGGAATGACCACGATACTAAAATAGCCTAGGTCTACGTCATTGCTTTCATTGATAAAGCGCACGCATGCGAGGCCTATTCCTGTCGCTGACCCAGCCCTGCCAGCAGGAGAGCAGCAGCAGCTAACCTTGAGTCTTGACCCACTAGGCCTACAGATAGTCATGGGGAAACCAGTATAGTAGGCTAGTGCACGAACGAGCGGTTAGCTTTTTTTTGGGTGGGTCGGAAGTATTTTACCGGTGCCGGCAGATATTTATCGGTTCCTGGGACCGCTAGCTCAATCTTTTTTCGGTATTCTGCTTTCACAATCGGTATTTTACCGATATATATCGGTAATTGCGATCACTGTCTTATCCTTCCCCTTCTCTCAAGATGGGAGTGATGTGCGCTTCCTTCCAGATCTCTGGAACAATTCCTGCTTGCCAGCTGCGGTTGAAAATCTCCAGGAGCGTCTTCTTGGCAATTGGGCCCAGGTGTTTTAGCATATCATTGCTGACTCCATCAGGCCCAGGGGCTTTCTTGGCTTTTAGCTTCCTGATTGCTGCCTCCAGCTCTCCCAGTTTTAGGCTGTCATTCATGCAAGGCTCCGGCTGGTCTTGTGCTGGCTGGTTCTTGATTTTCTCCTTGGTTCTTTTCATCTTTTCTTGAGGTATGGTCAGAGTGCTCTCCTTCTTGTAGAACTCTGCAAACTCATTTGCAGCCTTTTTCTCGGTCAGCAGCTGGTTGTTGACTTTCAGCACTGTCTTGCTGTGAGATGGCGCCTCGTTATTCAGTCTTTACCAGGTTCCACAGCTTCTTCCAATCTCTCTCCATGTTCAAGGATGCACTAACACATTTCTTGTTTTTATCACTACAAGCCACGCCCACCATAATGTTGATGCACTAACACATTTCTTCTTTTGATCACTACAAGCTGCCATAATGTTGATGTACTAACACATTTCTTCTTTTGATCACTACAAGCCGCCATAATGTTGATGTACTAACACATTTCTTCTTTTGATCACTACAAGCCGCCATAATGTTGATGTACTAACACATTTCTTGTTTTTATCACTACAAGGCAAGCCCACCATAATGTTGATGTACTAACACATTTCTTCTTTTGATCACTACAAGCCGCCATAATGTTGATGCACTAACACATTTCTTCTTTTGATCACTACAAGCCACCGTAATGTTGATGTACTAACACATTTCTTCTTTTGATCACTACAAGCCACCGTAATGTTGATGCACTAACACATTTCTTCGTTCTACAAGTCACCATAATGTTGATACACTAACACATTTCTTCTTTTGATCACTACAAGCCACCGTAATGTTAATACACTAACACATTTCTTCTTTTGATCACTACAAGCCACCGTAATGTTGATGCACTAACACATTTCTTCTTTTGATCACTACAAGCCACCGTAATGTTGATGCACTAATTTCTTTCCTTCTGTTCCTTTCCACTGCAGTTATCGCCATGGTGATAGGGTTCATCATCTTTGCCACCAAGCTGGATGACTACAGCTATGAGGTTGCCTGGTCCATGGGTGTGGCCATCGCCGGGTCCATCTGCATCTTCATCGCTGGAGTGATGTGTGTCCTGCATCTGCAGGGCAAGTAGATGACGATGACGATGATAATGTGTCATCATCATCATCATCATCGCCGGGTGCATCTGCATCTTCATCGCTGGAGTGATGTGTGTCCTGCATCTGCAGGGCAAGTAGATGACGATGATGATGATAATGTGTCATCATCATCATCATCATCGCCGGGTGCATCTGCACCTTCATCGCTGGAGTGATGTGTGTCCTGCATCTGCAGGGCAAGTAGATGACGATGATGATGATAATGTGTCATCATCATCATCATCATCGCCGGGTGCATCTGCACCTTCATCGCTGGAGTGATGTGTGTCCTGCATCTGCAGGGCAAGTAGATGACGATGATGATGATAATGTGTCATCATCATCATCATCGTCATCATGGCATGGGTCATGGGTGTGGCTATCGCTGGTTTTATCTGCGTCTTCATCACTGGAGTCATGTGTGTTGCATCTGCAGGGCAAGTAGATGATGATGATAATAAAGATGATAGCTGTCATCATCATCATTTTTATTATTAGCAAAATGTATGTGACTGGCCTCCTTAGAAAATAGATGATGGCAACCAGATCTATATCATTTCTCAGGTGCATTTTGTGTAACAACAAAACCGATGATGATGATGATGATGATGATGATGATGACAACAGGGGTCGCGCTAGTGTTTTTGAAAACGTGTTTTGCTTACGCGATGTCAGCAAAAAAATGTGTAAGGGAAGCAAAAAATCGCGTCAAAGAACAAAATGATAAATCTAAGCAAAAAACAATGAAATCAAGACCAGCAACAAAAACATGCATTTTTATTCATTAACCAGTCATTTTTGGCGTTCACGGCGATCCTCAAAGTCGACACGAGCCCTGTTATCACCCCAATGCGCTTACAGTGATTTTCCCGCCACACTGCACTGCGCCTACATCACAGCAGTACTGAAAGCAGTGGCACTTTTCTATAGTTTGTTCCAATGTTTGGTGTAGCAGAACCACTATACGTGTAGGGACCGTAGGACTTCTAAAGTCTGATTCACCATCTAGACTCAGATGCGATTTTGATCGGACATCATTTTGCATACGGATTACGCGTAAACGCCGTAAAAATGCGTCAGCGATTTTTAAAACGCGTCAAATACGCAAGAAACATGCGTTAGCGCGACCCCTGTGACAATGATGATAAAGTTGGTGATGACAACAATAATCATGGTGCTGATGATGATGACGATGATGTTGATGATGATAAAGATGATGGGGCAGGGATAGAGGATAGAAAAGATGTTAAAGACATGTGACTTGTGACTTTAGAGAAGATGATGTTGATGATAACGATGATGATGATAACAGTAATGATGATTAAGATGATGGGGCATGGATCGAGGATAGAAAAGATGTTAAAGACATGTCACTTGTGACTTGTGGCTTTATTGAAGCGCCTTGTCTTCTCTATTTTCAGGGACCTGACTTTACCAGGTCTGGTGCCTTTGGTGCTATCCAGTTTCTTAAAATAAATCGTTAGCCCTCTTGCATTCGCATTTGTTAGAGAAAAACATTCTTCTAGTGTTCAGATTCTTTCACATTTTTTCGGGAGAATCTGTCTTTTGAAGCTCACAGAGCACCATACAGTTACTATCGCATCATTGCAAGTGAGAAGCTTCTTCATAGTGTGTGTATAACAAGCCAGAACTTAGTGCATGATGAAAATGCCATCAGAGGGGGTCTCAGAGTGGGGGCAAGCTAGACGTTTTGGGTGCTTGAATGCACAGAGGCAACTTCCGGAAAGGCGGTTTTGGGCGGCTTGAATGCACAGAGGCAACTTCCGGCTGAGCAGTTTGGGGCGGCTTGAATGCACAGAGGCAACTTCCGGCTGAGCAGTTTGGGGCGGCTTGAATGCACAGAGGCAACTTCCGGCTGAGCAGTTTGGGGCGGAATAAATGCTAGAGGGTTAAGGTCTCTATGCATGTTAACATTATTCACAGGATATTTCTATTTCCCCATGGCAACACAGTGAGCTGGAAGTCATATTAAGAGTGGGCTATCACTGTGTTGCCATGGGAACATGGAAATATCTTGTGAATAGTGTTAACGTGCACACAGACCTTTCAACTTTCCCGATGGAAATGCAGTGATACTGTAATGATATGACTTTCCCATCACCGTGTTGCCATGGGGACAGAGTGAACACTAGCAGTGTGTAGTTCAATGTAATCATTGTCTGTCCTTTCTTGCTTCTTTCACTGTTTCGCTTGTGTCTCCATGAAGCTTTTCTTTCTGTCAAGTGTTGTAAACGAACAAAACACACTGTGCACAGTTGTGGTATGCTGTGTGTTTGTGTGTGAATGTGAGTTGATATTGGCAGGATGAGTCCACGTTTGTGTGTGAATGTGAGTTGATATTGGCAGGATGAGTCCACGTTTGTGTGTGAATGTGAGTTGATATTGGCAGGATTTGTGTTCACATAAGAACCATGCTCGTTCACAACATTGTAGGGATTTACTAAATTCATACGAAAAACAACAATTTATATGACACTTTGTAAGAGTTTCAATAAAATATTAAACGCATCAATGTAAGTGGGTTGAGGAGAAAGGAGGGAGCAAAATATGGTCCTGAAACCCCTCTCTATGGTCCTGAAACCCCTCTGCTTGTTATAATCTATGGTCCTGAAACCCCTCTGCTTGTTATAATCTATGGTCCTGAAACCCTTCTGCTTGTTATAATCTATGGTCCTGAAACCCCTCTGCTTGTTATACTTATAATCTATGGTCCTGAAACCCCTCTGCTTGTTATATCTTTGGTCCTGAAACCCCTCTGCTTGTTATACTTATAATCTATGGTCCTGAAACCCCTCTGCTTGTCATAATATCTATGGTCCTGAAACCCCTCTGCTTGTTATAATCTCTATGGTCCTGAAACCCCTCTGCTTGTTATAATATCTATGGTCCTGAAACCCCTCTGCTTGTTATAATATCTATGGTCCTGAAACCCCTCTGCTTGTTATAATATCTATGGTCCTGAAACCCCTCTGCTTGTTATAATCTCTATGGTCCTGAAACCCCTCTGCTTATATCTATGGTCCTGAAACCCCTCTGCTTGTTATAATATCTATGGTCCTGAAACCCCTCTGCTTGTTATAATCTCTATGATCCTGAAACCCCTCTGCTTGTTATATCTATGGTCCTGAAACCCCTCTGCTTGTTATATCTATGATCCTGAAACCCCTCTGCTTGTTATAATATCTTTTGTCCTGAAAGTCAGAAACCCCTCTGCTTATAATCTCTCTTCAGTGACATTCATTGGGGGAGGGGCTTCAGTCTTACATTCTAGTTTTTGTCCAAAAATGTTGGTGTAATATTTCTATAGTTTCACAAGAAACATTTACTAATTGGTTCCTAAAAAAATCATTTTTCCTGAAATCATTGAATTCGGACACGTTTGCTATTGTGCCTAGCTCAATACAATCCCTTCATGCACATTATCTACATCCAGTTTCTTGCAGCAAGACCACAGACACCAACTGACCTAAACATCCCAACTCTCTTTTAGTTTCTCTGAGCTTTTAATGCCATGTTTGGAACACAAAATGTTTATGCAATTCATTGCACACAAGTGACTTCATATTCATAAATGGATGGCTTATTTTTTGCTTAGTAGAATGTTACGTGTAATGTGTGTGTGTGTGTGTGTGTGTGATGCTAGCATATATGTTGGAGTGGGAAGAAGGAGAAATCAAGGCAAAGGGGGGGGGGGGGGGGGGGGGTGATGTAAAGACGATTGATGGTTTATATGTGAAAGGAAAAAATGTTGGATGAAATTCACACTGACTGATCCACTATGGCTGAAAAATGTAAGTGTTTTTGCCAAAGAAACCAAAATGTTCAGCAGTCGTTTATATTGCTTTGTTCAAGCTGTGTGTTGAAACTAACAATGAGACATGGATAGCTAAAGAAACCAAAATGTTCAGCAGTCGTTTTATATTGCTTTGTTCAAGCTGTGTGTTGAAACAATGAGACATGGATAGCTAAAGAAACCAAAATTTTCAGCAGTTCAAGCTGTGTTGAAACTAACTAACAATGAGAAATGGGTAGGTAAAGAAACCAAAATGTTCAGCAGTCATTTTATATTGCTTTGTTCAAGCTGTGTGTTGAAACAATGAGACATGGGTAGGTAATGTTCAGCAGTCGTCTTATATTGCTTTGTTCAAGCTGTGTTGAAACTAACAATGAGACATGGATAGACAACATATAATCGTAGCAGTATGGATAGAAAAATGTGTGTACTACAGCTTACAGTTACAGGAAATGTAGCAAGGTAGCATGTAATATGGATGCCTCCTAAAAACATGTTCAGTTGTTGGTTTTTGCCTTGTAGAATTATAGGGAAGGGGCAACTGAAATCGAACTACTGACAAACTGTGCTTTAAAAATGAAACAAAAGGAAAGATAAAAAAGGTTCAAATCACCTCGTGTGTAATATCCATCGTCAGGGAACGAAGATAAAAACAGTGATCGCGCTAGGAATTTTGAAAACCAGTCCATCAGCAACAATGCCCCCCAACAACAGGTGTCAAAACCAGTCCATCAGCGACAATGCCCCCCAACAACAGGTGTCAAAACCAGTCCATCAGCGACAATGCCCCCAACAACAGGTGTCAAAACCAGTCCATCAGCGACAATGCCCCCAACAACAGGTGTCAAAACCAGTCCATCAGCAACAATGCCCCCAACAACAGGTGTCAAAACCAGTCCATCAGCGACAATGCCCCCCAACAACTGGTATCAAAACCAGTCCATCAGCGACAATGCCCCCAACAACAGGTGTCAAAACCAGTCCATCAGCGACAATGCCCCCCAACAACAGGTGTCAAAACCAGTCCATCAGCGACAATGCCCCCCAACAACAGGTGTCAAAACCAGTCCATCAGCGACAATGCCCCCCAACAACAGGTGTCAAAACCAGTCCATCAGCGACAATGCCCCCAACAACAGGTGTCAAAACCAGTCCATCAGCGACAATGCCCCCCAACAACAGGTGTCAAACCAGTTCCTTCAGCGACAATGCCCCCCAACAACAGGTGTCAAAACCAGTCCATCAGCGACAATGCCCCCAACAACAGGTGTCAAAACCAGTCCCAGGGAAACAAAAACCAGTGAAAACCACGATTGTAAAGCCTCTGTTAAAACAATTTATCAGTCCTAGCAAAAATGTATCAGTCCCTGGGACTGACAGGTCAAATTATTTTCAGTATTTTGGTTTTGTAATCAGTATTTTACTGATAATTACCAGTAAACGTGATCAGATTAAAAAAAAGGTTCAAATTAGTCACCTCATGTGTAATATCCATCATCAGGGAACGAAGATAAAAAATGGTTCAAATTAGTCACCTAATGTGTAATATCCATCATCAGGGAACGAAGATAAAAAAAGGTTCAAATTAGTCACCTCATGTGTAATATCCATCGTCAGGGAACGAAGATAAAAATGGTTCAAATTAGTCACCTCATGTGTAATATCCATCATCAGGGAACAAACACTTGGACAGTAACAGTCCTCACAACAAGCTTTAACATGATTTTTGTTTTGGTTGTTTTTCATGAATATTTCCACACTATTTCATGATAGTAATTTAGAAAGCATCCTGTGTTGATTTGTGCGCTCTCAAAAGACTGCCAGTTGAGCAGTAAGGTTGCAAAGGCGTTCAAGTTGTCCTGCTTTTGTGTTCATCTCTAGTCATTATCTTCTAGTGTGTTAGTGTTGATCCGCCAATTCAAAGGCTTTGGAATGTATGTTCATTTCTAGTCATTATCTTCTAGTGTGTTAGTGTTGATCCGCCAATTCAAAGACTTTGGAATACATGTATGTTCATCTCTAGTCATTATCTTCTAGTGTGTTAGTGTTGATCCGCCAATTCAAAAACTTTGGAATGTATGTTCATCTCTAGTGTTGAATTCCCAATTCAAAGGCTTTGGAATGTATATCGTCGGTGAAATTTAAAAAAACTTGTATCTCTTCTTCTTCAGCGTTCAGCTGGCTACGCATCAAAACCTCAGACCGAATGATGCCGCAAACGTGGATGTGCGGCGGAGGTCACCTGCAGTCCCCCCAGTTTGGTTCTGAGGTGCCTCGTATCTCAATTTTGGTAGTTTTGAGAAAAATGGAGAAAAAACTTTTAAATATTAACCGCATTTACCACAATTGATTAACTATGATGAATATGTTGTTCAAGACATTGCGAGTTTAGTCCAGCATTTTGTTAAAATTACTTTTTTTTTTATACTTGAAAAGAACGAAGATACAAGGTTTTTGTCCTTAACTAGATCTGAATTTGGGACTTACGAGTTTTTCTTCCATTTACACAACCTAATTTACCCCAGATAGAAAGTCGTTAGAGATACAAGCTTTTGGTGGAAGGTGGCGGGAAAAATTAGAGAGCTGACTATGTATCCAACTTAAAAATAAATAAAAATATCGAGATACAAGGTTTTTGAATTTCACCGACGATATTCATCGCTAGACATACTAGTCGTTGTGTTAGCATTGAATTCTCAATTCAAAGGCTTTGGAATGTATCATTATCTTAGCATGTTAGTGTTGAATTCCCAATTCAAAGGCTTTGGAATGTATGTTCATCTCTAGACATACTATACAAAGGCTTTGGAATATACACGGTCAATCTGCAGTATCATCAGCCTTCCTTTCTTGGCATGGTTTTATAACTCCATGAGTGTAACAAGTTATCATGGCGTAGTAACTCCATCAATGTAACAAGTTATCATGGCATGGTTTTATAACTCCATCAATGTAACAAGTTATCATGGTGTGGTTTTATAACTCCATCAGTGTAACAAGTTATCATGGCATGGTTTTATAACTCCATCAGTGTAACAAGTTATGGTGTGGTTTTATAACTCCATCAATGTAACAAGTTATCATGGTGTGGTTTTATAACTCCATCAGTGTAACAAGTTATGGTGTGGTTTCATAACTCCATCAATGTAACAAGTTATCATGGCATGGTTTTATAACTCCATCAGTGTAACAAGTTATGGTGTGGTTTTATAACTCCATCAATGTAACAAGTTATCATGGCATGGTTTTATAACTCCATCAATGTAACAAGTTATCATGGTGTGGTTTTATAACTCCATCAGTGTAACAAGTTATCATGGCGTGGTTTTATAACTCCATCAATGTAACAAGTTATCATGGCGTGGTTTTATAACTCCATCAGTGTAACAAGTTATCATGGCATGGTTTTATAACTCCATCAATGTAACAAGTTATCATGGCATGGTTTTATAACTCCATCAGTGTAACAAGTTATCATGGCGTGGTTTTATAACTCCATCAATGTAACAAGTTATCATGGCGTGGTTTTATAACTCCATCAGTGTAACAAGTTATCATGGCATGGTTTCATAACTCCATCAGTGTAACAAGTTATCATGGCATGGTTTTATAACTCCATCATGGTTTTATAACTCCATCAGTGTAACAAGTTATCATGGCATGGTTTTATAACTCCATCAACAAGTTATGGTGTGGTTTTATAACTCCATCAATGTAACAAGTTATCATGGTGTGGTTTTATAACTCCATCAATGTAACAAGTTATCATGGCTTGGTTTTATAACTCCATCAATGTAACAAGTTATGGTGTGGTTTTATAACTCCATCAATGTAACAAGTTATCATGGCATGGTTTTATAACTCCATCAGTGTAACAAGTTATCATGGCTTGGTTTTATAACTCCATCAATGTAACAAGTTATCATGGCTTGGTTTTATAACTCCATCAGTGTAACAAGTTATCATGGCATGGTTTTATAACTCCATCAATGTAAGAAGTTATGGTGTGGTTTTATAACTCCATCAATGTAACAAGTTATGGTGTGGTTTTATAACTCCATCAATGTAACAAGTTATGCATGGTTTTATAACTCCATCAATGTAACAAGTTATGGTGTGGTTTCATAACTCCATCAATGTAACAAGTTATCATGTGGTTTTATAACTCCATCAATGTAACAAGTTATGGTGTGGTTTTATAACTCCATCAATGTAACAAGTTATCATGGCTTGGTTTTATAACTCCATCAGTGTAACAAGTTATCATGGCGTGGTTTTATAACTCCATCAATGTAACAAGTTATGGCATGGTTTTATAACTCCATCAGTGTAACAAGTTATCATGGCATGGTTTTATAACTCCATCAGTGTAACAAGTTATCATGGCATGGTTTTATAACTCCATCAATGTAACAAGTTATCATGGTGTGGTTTTATAACTCCATCAATGTAGCAAGTTATCATGGTGTGGTTTTATAACTCCATCAGTGTAACAAGTTATCATGGTGTGGTTTCATAACTCCATCAGTGTAACAAGTTATCATGGCATGGTTTTATAACTCCATCAGTGTAACAAGTTATCATGGTGTGGTTTTATAACTCCATCAGTGTAACAAGTTATGGCGTGGTTTTATAACTCCATCAGTGTAACAAGTTATCATGGTGTGGTTTTATAACTCCATCAATGTAACAAGTTATCATGGTGTGGTTTCATAACTCCATCAGTGTAACAAGTTATCATGGCATGGTTTTATAATTCCATCAATGTAACAAGTTATCATGGCGTAGTAACTCCATCAGTGTAACAAGTTATCATGGCATGGTTTTATAACTCCATCAGTGTAACAAGTTATCATGGTGTATTCCCTGATCTGTTGATGTAGTCCTCAATTGGATGTATTCCCCATTTGGCCAAATGTATTCCCTTTATTGTTGATATATTCATTTTGTTGAAATATCCTCATTTTCATCACTGAAATATTCCCCATTTTTGCAGTGTGATCTTGCATGGGCTTTTCACTGAATTCCTGGTTTCTGTTTACATAATAACCATGATGTTTCTGCACTTAGGCTTCATTTTGTTTACTCTCTGGCTCACTTTCAGTTCAATTTGTTATGAAGAAAAGTCAGGTGGATCTGTTGCTGTTTGGGCTGTGTGATTTAACCTTTTCATGTAATCTATTGGGTTTAAGCCTTTTTCACTGACTTACTGTGTAATCATTTTATAGTATGTGGCATGTGGACTTGAAAAAACACAACTCTTTTCAGTGTACTCTGAGTGTTGACCATTTTAATGTTACAAATATAATCCATTTTTTTCTTCTGTGTAGTGTATGCATTGTCAACTGTTTTATTGTATTACACATGTATAAAACACATGTATTTTGTCCTCTGTGTATGCTGTGCCGTATGAGCCATTACAATGGAGAGTACTACTGACGGCTGTTGTTCATTAAAGTCAACTGTCATGACGACGTATTATTTCATATTTGACGGTGCTGTTTGTGTGACCCCACCATACAATGACTGACCCAGGTGTGACCACCATACAATGACTGACCCAGGACCTGAGAAAAACAGCCATGAGATGCAAGCACCATTTGAATTGGGGAGAAAAAATTACATTTCTGATAAATAAATGGATACCAATCTTCTCAGGAATTCTAGATATTCAAATTATAAACATTTTCAATGCACACCTCCGGTATGATCTTCTCAGGAATTCTAGATATTCAAATTATAAACATTTTCAATGCACACCTCCGGTATGATCTTCTCAGGAATTCTAGATATTCAAATTATAAACATTTTCAATGCACACCTCCGGTATGATCTTCTCAGGAATTCTAGATATTCAAATTATAAACATTTTCAATGCACACCTCCGGTATGATCTTCTCAGGAATTCTAGATATTCAAATTATAAACATTTTCAATGCACACCTCCGGTATGATCTTCTCAGGAATTCTAGATATTCAAATTATAAACATTTTCAATGCACACCTCCGGTATGATCTTCTCAGGAATTCTAGATATTCAAATTATAAACATTTTCAATGCACACCTCCGGTATGATCTTCTCAGGAATTCTAGATATTCAAATTATAAACATTTTCAATGCACACCTCCGGTATGATCTTCTCAGGAATTCTAGATATTCAAATTATAAACATTTTCAATGCACACCTCCGGTATGATCTTCTCAGGAATTCTAGATATTCAAATTATAAACATTTTCAATGCACACCTCCGGTATGATCTTCTCAGGAATTCTAGATATTCAAATTATAAACATTTTCAATGCACACCTCCGGTATGATCTCAACAGTTGTGAACAGTTTTCATGTTAATTTAAGTGGGATTTAAAAAGATTTTTATTACCGGTAATACCATGGGCTCATTTGAGGTAAAGCGCTATATAAATGTACTATTATTATTATTATTATTATTATTCAGAGGTTCCGTTAACCACACTGTGCCTCGTATCAGAGCTCTCTGCTCGTATTAGGAAAAATCGCCATCACAGTTGCTAAAATGAAAACGGACAGGACAGCTTTGTCCAACATGGCCGTCTCCGAAAACGCGCGGTTACCGGTCACTTCGTCTTTTTGACCAACTCGTCCCCCTGTGCAAGTCAATCGTCCTCTATCCCTGTCATTCCGTCCACTGGTTCATTCCTTCATTAGTAAAAGCATGCACATGGACCAGTTGGCTCAAACCAGGACCATTCCACTCGTAGAGCAAAGACGAAAAAGAACGGGTCGAGTTGGAAAAAGGACGCATTAACTGGCAACCGTTTTCTTCCTGGAACTTGAACTGTCGTCTGCTGTCTGTCTGCTGTGTGTCTGCTGTCTGTCTGCTGTCTGCGTCCATTTCCTTCTGAGTGGTGAAACATTCAGAAGATGTTTTGCTTCAAATCTAAAATTAAAGTTCGTGATAAGGATTACTTAGTAGTTATTGTGACTTCTGGTGTTGTTACCAACTGTTTCTTGACACTGAATCGCTGCATGTCGCCATTCTGAACCACATTTAACTGTCGATAGTCTACCGTACACATTCTGAACGATCAAACTTTGGTTGTTCGAGTTGATTGTCATGACTTGCGGTGGTATTTTCTTCTTTTCCATCAAGTTAAGACCGTGTTCAGAGTTAATTTCAGCTTTAGTAACGTTAAGGTCGCAGCATCAGACCAATGGTTTGTGAATTACGGTAAAATGGGGATGGGTGAAAATGGTCCCAGGACAGACCATGTTTTTAGCTAGTCCGTCAACGGGATGGATAAAAATAACAGCTATCTGAACCTCTGTTATTATTATTATTATTATTATTATAATACAGAGCCAAACTGAATGGAGTATTTCATGTGAAACATTCAAAAGACTGTAACATTAAAACCTATAGACATTCCAATAATTATTATTATTGTCCTCCATTGCATATCTATTAGTATCAGGGTCTATTAGTATCAGTATTGTCCATTGCATATCTATTAGTATCAGGGTCTATTAGTATTGTCCTCCATTGCATATCTATTAGTATCAGGGTCTATCAGTATTGTCCTCCATTGCATATCTAT
>CM065688.1:63037791-63142791 GCA_017654935.2 Phymorhynchus buccinoides | reverse complement strand
ACACATGTATCCACCCATAATGCACTAGAGTCACACATCATGTATCCACCCATAATGCACTAGATTCACACATCATGTATCCACCCATAATGCACTAGAGTCACACATCATGTATCCACCCATAATGCACTAGAGTCACACATCATGTATCCACCCATAATGCACTACAGTCACACATGTATCCACCCATAATGCACTAGAGTCACACATCGTGTATCCACCCATAATGCACTAGATTCACACATCATGTATCCACCCATAATGCACTAGTCACACATCATGTATCCACCCATAATGCACTAGATTCACACATCGTGTATCCACCCATAATGCACTAGTCACACATCATGTATCCACCCATAATGCACTAGATTCACACATCGTGTATCCACCCATAATGCACTAGAGTCACACAATCACAGCATAGTCATGATGGTGGTTTCATTTTGTTCTCATTCTTTCTCCATTTCCATCGGTTCCATCCTATGTCTGTACCCATGATCCAATATACGCACATGCATGCACGCACACACATACTCATGCCAATAACCTAAATTCAATACAGTAAGTATCACCATGCAACATTTACTTCACCTTTTCTTGCTTATCCCATCTCTCTCTCTCTCTCTCTCTCTCTCTCTCTCTCTCTCTCTCTCTCTCTCTCTCACACACACACACACACACACACACAGTCTCTCTCTCATCATGACTTGACCTGCTCTCTACTTGCTGATGATGCAACACCTGACTCACTAACAGTATCATCCAGTTTCCATCATCACCACTTGACCTGCTCTCTACTTGCTGATGATGCAACACCTGACTCACTAACAGTATCATCCAGTTTCCATCATCATGACTTGACCTGCTCTCTACTTGCTGATGATGCAACACCTGACTCACTAACAGTATCATCCAGTTTCCATCACCACGACTTGACCTGCTCTCTACTTGCTGATGATGCAACACCTGACTCACTAACAGTATCATCCAGTTTCCATCATCACGACTTGACCTGCTCTCTACTTGCTGATGATGCAACACCTGACTCACTAACAGTATCATCCACTGTTTCCTTCACACACCCCAACACTGGCCGCTCCGGCAACAAGGGGGCATCACTGTCGTCGGCAGGAAGTGCTAAGGATTGTGGGTCGACCCCGAAGATGGTGCATTGTGGGAGAGCCTCCTCCAGCAGTAGAACCATCAGACCGAGATTGTGAACGCCTGTTAAGCCTGTCAGTTTGAGGCCTTGGAGCTTTCTGAAAACAACAGCAATAACATCACCTTTACACCGACAATATCACTTATAATAAGCAGTAACACAATACAGGTGACTACACCAGGCTGAGGTTATGAACCCCCGTCAGACCTGTCAGTTTGAGGCCTTGGAGCTAGTAACACAATACAGGTGACTACATGTTATGAACCCCTGTCAGTTTGAGGCCTTGGAGCTAGTAACACAATACAGGTGACTACATGTTATGAACCCCTGTCAGTTTGAGGCCTTGGACCTAGTAACACAATACAGGTGACTACATGTTATGAACCCCTGTCAGTTTGAGGCCTTGGAGTTAGTAACACAATACAGGTGACTACATGTTATGAACCCCTGTCAGTTTGAGGCCTTGGAGCTTTCTGAAAACGGATGATAGAAAAATAATTTAAAAACAACAACATATTGACCTGACTGATGCTGACATAACATACTGTACAACATCAGCACAATAATTAAAAACAACATATTGACCTGACTGATGCTGACATAACATGCTCTACAACCTTGTAGCTGTCTGAAAACAATAGCAATAATACCACCTTTACAATGATAACGTCACTTATAATACCACCTTTACAATGATAACGTCACTTATACCACCTTTACAATAACGTCACTTATAATACCACTATTTACAATGATAACGTCACTTATAATACCACCTTTACAATGATAACGTCACTTATAATACAGCAGTAATACATGTAGCTGTCTGAAAACAATAGCAATAATACCACCTTTACAATGATAACGTCACTTATAATACTACCTTTACAATAATGTCATTTATGTTATACCACCTTTACAATGATAACGTCACTTATAATACCACCTTTACAATGATAATGTCACTTATAATACCACCTTTACAATGATAACATCACTTATAATACCACCTTTACAATGATAACGTCACTTATAATACCACCTTTACAATGATGTCACTTATAATACCACCTTTACAATGATAACGTCACTTATAATACAGCAGTAATACATGTAGCTGTCTGAAAACAATAGCAATAATACCACCTTTCCAATGATAACGTCACTTATAATACCACCTTTCCAATGATAACGTCACTTATAATACCACCTTTCCAATGATAACGTCACTTATAATACCACCTTTACAATGATAACGTCACTTATAATACCACCTTTACAATGATAACGTCACTTATAATACAGCAGTAATACATGTAGCTGTCTGAAAACAATAGCAATAATACCACCTTTACAATGACATAATCACTTATAATACAGTAGTAGGTTAGGTTAGGTACATTATAGTCACAGAGGTGTCTCTGTGAAATTCGGGTTGCTCCCACATGGAGAGCAGTAGTAATACATGTAGCTGAAAAGAATAACAATAATACCACCTTTACAATCAGACTGAAATTTAACAAAGGAAGGCTTATGCACAAAATAATGAATGGAATGGCGCCTTCTAGAATAACAAATACATTTCAGTTGAATAATAAGAGACACATACACAAGATTGTTCTTCATAGACCAAGATTAGATTTATATAAATCCAGTCTGCACTATTCCGGAGGTTCACTATGGAATGCATTACCCGTGTATTTAAAACAAATATCTAGTCATCCATCTTTCATGAAACAATTCAAGGATTATATTATCACAACTGAGTTTTAAATGATTTATCATTACGCATGACACATGCCTGTATATCCGTCTGTTCATCGTCTGTCTACCTATTGTCTGCCAAGCTGTCTGTCTGTCCGTCTCCCCCACCCCCCCATCTCTCTCTCTCTCTTTCTCTCACTTTTCAAATTCCTTCTATTGTCTGTCTGTTGTCCTTAACTCTTCTCCCTCTTACATTGCTATTTTGTATATATTGTTATTCTTGATGATGGTTTGAAGGATTGCTTTGATGCTTATGTTACTTTATAATGCTTTTACATTCTTATTTGTTGCTCTGTTACTTTTCTTTGGCCACAGGGCAGCAATGCTATCTCATTACCCTGTATAAATAAAAATTTGTTTTGTTCGTCTCTCTCTCTCTCTCTCTCTCTCTCTCTCCCTACTTCTCTCCACACTCCAGTTCGGCTGCATGTGCGTGTGTGTGTGCGTGTGCGTGCATAAAATGACACACACAGACAGACAGACAGACACACACACACACACACTGACCTCAACATGTGCAGACAGGCCAGTCCATTGTGGGTGATCTCCACACAGTCAGTCACACACACACACACACACAGACACACACACACACACTGACCTCAACGGTGTAGAGTGGCACAGTGGTATCGCGTTCGCTTCGTGTCAAGTAAACCCGAGTTCGAACCTGGGTAGAGGGGATTTGTTCCTCTCATTCTGCACTAGGCCTTAACGGTCTGAACGTGGAGTCTTTCGGATGAGACGAAAAACTGAGGTCCCGTGTGCCCATGCACTTAGCATACGTTAAACCCAGTGGCAACGAAAAAGTTGTCATTTGGTCAAAATTTACCCCCCTCCCTCATCAATGACAAAAATCGCATGCAAAAAAATCATTTAAAAATTAAATAAAATTGGGTGGCGCGCCTCTGGCTGCGACGCGCTCTCCAGGTGGGAGCAGCCCGAATTTCACAGAGACGCCTCTGTGACTATAAAGTACCTAATACCTAATACCTAACATATGCAGACAGGCCAGTCCATTGTGGGTGATCTCCACACAGTCAGTCACACACACACACACACAGACACACACACACAATTCTCTGTCTCTCTCCTCTCTCTCTCCCTCCTCTCTCTCTCCCTCCTCTCTCTCTCTCTCTCTCTCCTCTCTTCTCAAGTGAACAGAGCGCCACCTACATCAAATGATGGCCCTAGCAGCAACAGGAAGAAGCAGCATAAAGCCTCATTATAATACTGCTCTAATGCTACATTAATTAGTGCTAAGTAACAATATTATGCACTATGAGGATTAGGTTAATCGACTGGCATCACACACATGCACGCACGCACACGCACACGCACACACATACATTCAACATGTGCAGACAGGCCAATCCATTCTCAAAGATCTCTGCAGTCAGTCTTACACACACATACACACACACACACACATACTCACAGCCAGCACACAGACTCGCACAACACACACACTGACATCAACATGTGCAGACAGGCCAGGCCGTTGTGGGTGATCTCCACACAGTCAGTCACACACACACACAGACACACACTGACATCAACATGTGCAGACAGGCCAGTCCATTGTGGGTGACCTCCACACAGTCAGTCACACACACACACACACACACACACACACACACTTCAACATGCGCAGACAGGCCAGTCCATTGTGGGTGACCTCCACACAGTCAGTCACACACACACACACACAGACACACACACTTCAACATGTGCAGACAGGCCAGTCCATTGTGGGTGACCTCCACACAGTCAGTCACACACACACACTTCAAGTTCAACATGTGCAGACAGGCCAGTCCATTGTGGGTGACCTCCACACAGTCAAGTCACACACACACACACACAGACTTCAACATGTGCAGACAGGCCAGTCCATTGTGGGTGACCTCCACACAGTCAGTCACACACACACACACACAGACTTCAACATGTGCAGACAGGCCAGTCCATTGTGGGTGACCTCCACACAGTCAGTCACACACACACACACACACACACACAGACACACACACTTCAAGTTCAACATGTGCAGACAGGCCAGTCCATTGTGGGTGATCTCCACACAGTCAGTCACACACACACCACACACACACACAGACACACACACACACACACACTGACTTCAACATGTGCAGACAGGCAGTCCATTGTGGGTGGACCTCCACACAGTCAGTCACACACACACAGACACACACACTTTCAACATGTGCAGACAGGCCAGTCCATTGTGGGTGATCTCCACAGTCAGTCACACACACACACAGACAGACGCACAGACACACTGACCTCAACATGTGCAGACAGGCCAGTCCATTGTGGGTGACCTCCACACAGTCAGTCAGGTCCAGAAATTCCAGGCTGTGCTGGAACTGATGAAGACGAGCCAGACACCAGTCGTCAAAGCTGATACACCGTGTGAAGTTTAAATACCGCAATTCCTTCAGGTCAACTGAAATCAACAAATACAGGTCAAAGGTCAGACACCAGTCGTCAAAGCTGATACACCGTGTGAAGTTTAAATACCGCAATTCCTTCAGGTCAACTGAAATCAACAAATACAGGTCAAAGGTCAGACACCAGTCGTCAAAACTGATACATTGTGTGAAGTTTAAATACCGCAATTCCTTCAGGTCAACTGAAATCAACAAATACAGGTCAAAGGTCAGACACCAGACGTCAAAGCTGATACACCGTATGAAGTTTAAATAACGCAATTCCTTCAGGTCAACTGAAATAATAAATCACAGTTCAAAGGTCAAAGGTCAGACACTAGTCGTCAAAGCTGATACACCAAATGAAATTTAAATAGCATAGGTCCTTGAGGTCAACTGAAATCATAAATCAAAGACACCAGACATGGCAGCTGATACACCACATCATATAGTAAAAAGCCAACTGTCCGTCCGTGTGTGTGTGTGTGTGTGTGTGTGTGAAACACAAAACGGGCCTTATAACTCCGCCGTTTTTCGACCGAATTGCTTCAAATTTGCTGTGAGCAACCGAGGCGGCCGTGTCATTTGCGCGGTTTCGCAAATGCGCATCCGCCGGCCTCTCGGCGCCCGTATCTCCGGCATTTCTGGGCCGATTGCCTTCGAATTTGGCAGGAAGATGACCGGGGCCGGGGACTATCCGTGTGCCAAACCGGAAGCGAATCGGTTCAGAAACTCGCGCGCGCTATACGCCGCTTCACCTTTTCACGAATAACTCCGCCACTTCTTAACCGAATCGCCTCAAATTTGCTGTCAGGCTTGCTATGACCCGGGCAAAGCATGGCAGGAAATTTGAACAGCATCCGTTCATAAATGCGCGCGATATGCACCAATTTACAGTTTCGCTCACTAGGCGAAACGACATATGTCCAAACGTGCTGTTATTAAAGGGGGGGGGGGGGGGGGGGGGGGGGGGGGGGGGGGGGGGTGGGAGGTCACTGGGTGGCTGTGGGCATGAGACCATGGTTCACACGTGCTGGGGTGACGAGTAGGTCAGCCAGCTGGTTATGGGGTGGGGTAGGGGGTGGGTGGGTGGGCGGAGGGATGGTGGGGGGGGGGGGGGGGGGGGGGTGGGGCAGTGGAGATTACAAGGGGATGACACTACACGTATCTGTATTATTAAAAAATCGGGACTTTACTGGATTAGCACTGCCTCCAGGCATTGCCTCCAGTATTGTTCAATACTGCCATGGGGTTCAAACTGCCACAGGAATTAACTGCCACGGGGCGATTGCTAGTGACATTTAAATAGCATAGGTTCTTCAGTCCTTGTTCAGGTCAACAGAAAACAAAGGTCAAAGGTCAGACACCAGACATGGCAGCTGATACCAGAAATAATGTGAAGTTTATAGCGTAGCTCCTTCAGTCCTTGTTCAGGTCAACAGAAAACAAAGGTCAAAGGTCAGACACGGCAGCTGACACCAGAAATAATGTGAAGTTTATAGCGTAGTTCCTTCAGTCCTCGTTCAGGTCAACTGAAAACAAAGGTCAAAGGTCAGACACCAGACATAGGTAATGTGAAGTTTATAGCGCAGCTCCTTCAGTCCTCGTTCCAGAGCTGCCTACCCCTAAAATGCTTGTCAGTAGTTTTAACTCAGAAAGCGTTCCAATTTTCAGTAGTTTTGAGGGGGGTTTCAGTAGTCACGTCGCGCGAAATCACTTCATATGCATAGCATGACCATAACATTTTGCAGGATTTGTTTATGGCCCAATGCTTGTGTGCTATTGTGTGTATCACTGTGTGTGTCTCTTTGTGTCACTGTGTGCATGTCATTCATTGCATGTGTGTATGTCACGGTGTGTGTGTCACTGTGTGTGTGTGTGTCTGTGTGTTCTCCTTCTTCCGGTTAAGTGCCCACAATCAACAATTTGATTTTTATGGCACTATTTCTGTCAGGTCCGAAGTCAGAGAAACAAGAATAAAATAAAAAATATTATATTGTCCTTTGCTGATCTACGATCGCAAAGGAGTATGTTTTCGTTTGTGTATGTTTCTTTGTTTTTTGTTTGTTTTTTCTGTTTGTCCCAAGGATATCTCCCGAACCGCTTAACCGAATCGCTTCACATTTTGTGTGGTGGTGTGTCACCATAAGAGGAAGGCATCCGCGCAAATATTTTCGCCATCCTGACCTTGACCTTGGCGTGTGACCTTGAAAACTGAAAATCTTTAAGGGGCCATAACTTCCACACCGTTGGTCTTAGAGTCTTCAAATTTGGCATGGAGGTACTTTGGCTTATGGCCGTTCTGATGATGGCATACCGATCAAGGTCAAGGTCAGAAAGATCGGCAGGCCTTGAAAGTGGCAGGGGTCTAAAAGTTGGGTTTTAAGCCATATTTACCACATTTGTACTTGACAGAAGCGCTTCAGAGTATGTGTAGTACTGCATAACCTAGAGTAGAATACATCCGAGCATAAATTATCACCATGCTGACCTTGACCTCGAAGTGTGACCTTAAAAACCGAACTTTTCTTCTTTGCGCTATATATTTCTTGTCCAAGCTGTATCTCGTGAACTAGAAGAAATCATCTTTTCAAATTTTGTGTCAGGATGTGAGACTAACAGTGCAACACACTCGTACATAAATTAACCCGCAGAAATACAATGTCACCGAGCGGCAGACATGTTTCCGTTTTTCTTCATCCTCCTATATCTCGTGAAATACTGTATAGAATCACTCCAAATTTTGTGTGGGGGTGCAAAAAGAACAATAGAAGACACTGCAGTACAAATTATGCCACGTGGGATTTTAATGTCGCCGAACGGCAGACATGTCTCTGAGATAAGGATGTACACCCCATTGATTAAGGGTGCACATCCTGGTAAAAGTAAAAGACATTGTAGCACAAAATGTGCCATGTGGGGCTTAAATGTCGCCAAGCGGCACACATGTCTCAGTGTTAAGGGTGTACACCCCACCAATTAAGGGTGTGCATCCCAGAAAAAGATTTGCACCCCGTCAAGGGTGTGTATCACCCAAAGGACACAAGGAGGGCGGGGGCCTAAGATGTGAGGGGCAAGGGAGGTACAGGGCGGGGCAGGTACAGGGCGTAGCCGGCAAAGGACATATCTGCCGCTCGGCGATGCCCTTGTTTAAAGTATGCATCAGTATGAATGCACTGTTAATTTATTTTTATTTAAAAAACGTGACTATCAGTAGTAGTATCACACACCTAAGTGAGTGGGAGAGAAAAAAACACAGAACCAGGGGGGGGGGGGGGGGGGGGGGGGGGAAACCAAACACCGCAACCTGGGACAAAGAGAAAGAGGGGGAAACACAGACAGGGAGTATAACAATAAATGTTATTTGATCTATAGGAGAGACAGTCATGAATATAAAAATAATACAACAGCAACAAACAAAAGTAAAACAAAGAAAAATACCAACAGTAAATCAGAGAGAGAGAGAGCTTGAGAGAGAGAGAGAGCTTAAGAGAGCTTGAGAGAGAGAGAGAGAGAGAGAGAGAGAGAGAGAGAGAGAGAGAGAGAGAGAGAGGGAAAACATCTGACCTACTTTTGTTTCACTTCGAATACCTAGAGCTGTGTGTCGACTGCCGCGAACACCATGGCCGTGCGAGTGATCGACACTTCAACAAGCGTTGTCTCTGCCCGAGTCAAATCTTTGACATCCAGCTCGGTTTCATTGTTTATAGCGAAGAAATTTGTTATGTTCTGGGTGTTTTTCGGTGCAGCTAACGCCGATTGTGATGCGTGTTGTTTGATTCAACATGCCGCTGTCAATCATCGAGTCCCCCGTCGGCCCCCAACTTGAGAAATCACATCGGCACACGGTGCAAGCGATCTCGCGTTCTGCCTATCCGCACTACAGAAAACTTTCTGTGTATTGTGCACGGTACGCTTGAGCATATATTGATTCGCTTCTTCTTCGATCTTTCTTGATATTTTTTTCCATGAAATAACTTTGCAAACTAAATCACTGTCACCCGACTGCAGGCTTTCTCTCGGATCTCAAACGAGCCGTGCTAAAAACATACTTTGCGGCAACAGAAAATCGTAGAATTTGGTCATCAACCGTAGTTCCATATTTTATAGTCAAATTCCATAGGAACTATGGAAAATCCGTAGGGGTAGGCAGGTCTGTCGTTCAGGTCAACTGAAAACAAAGGTCAAAGGTCAGATGTTATCATTATGATGATCATGATTGTTTTGTCATGATATCTATCTGACTCACTCACGTTGTCAAAGGTGTTATGATTATGATGATCATGATTGTTTTGTCATATCTATCCGACTCACTCACGTTGTCAAAGGTGTTATCATTATGATGATCATGATTGTTTTGTCATATCTATCTGACTCACTCACGTTGTCAAAGGTGTTATCATTATGATGATCATGATTGTTTTGTCATATCTATCTGACTCACTCACGTTGTCAAAGGTGTTATGATTATGATGATCATGATTGTTTTGTCATATCTATCTGACTCACTCACGTTGTCAAAGGTGTTATGATTATGATGATCATGATTGTTTTGTCATGATATCTATCTGACTCACTCACGTTGTCAAAGGTGTTATCATTATGATGATCATGATTGTTTTGTCATGATATCTATCTGACTCACTCACGTTGTCAAAGGTGTTATGATTATGATGATCATGATTGTTTTGTCATGATATCTATCTGACTCACTCACGTTGTCAAAGGTGTTATCATTATGATGATCATGATTGTTTTGTCATGATATCTATCTGACTCACTCACGTTGTCAAAGAAGTTATGATTATGATGATCATGATTGTTTTGTCATATCTATCTGACTCACTCACGTTGTCAAAGGTGTTATGATTATGATGATCATGATTGTTTTGCCATGATATCTATCTGACTCACTCACGTTGTCAAAGGTGTTATGATTATGATGATCATGATTGTTTTGTCATGATATCTGTCTGACTCACTCACGTTGTCAAAGGTGTTATGATTATGATGATCATGATTGTTTTGTCATGATATCTATCTGACTCACTCACGTTGTCAAAGGTGTTATCATTATGATGATCATGATTGTTTTGTCATGATATCTATCTGACTCACTCATGTTGTCAAAGGCGACAGGCAACATCTGAATTCCTGTGCAGTCAATGGCCTCAAGGTGAAGGTCAGGCATGAAGGTGTTATAAATATTATTAAGTTATTATATCGTAACTCACTCACGTTGTCGAAGGTGTTGTAATTATTATTACGTTATTATGATATCGTAACTCACTCACGTTGTTGAAGGTGTTGTAATTATTATATTATTATATCATCTCACTCATGTTGTCAAAGGTGTTGTAAATATTATGTTATTATGATATCGTAACTCACTCATGTTGTCGAAGGTGTTGTAAATATTATGTTATTATGATATCATAACTCACTCATGTTGTCGAAGGTGTTGTAAATATTATGTTATTATGATATCGTAACTCACTCATGTTGTCGAAGATGTTGTAAATATTATGTTATTATGATATCGTAACTCACTCATGTTGTCGAAGGTGTTGTAAATATTATGTTATTATGATATCATAACTCACTCATGTTGTCGAAGGTGTTGTAAATATTATGTTATTATGATATCATAACTCACTCACGTTGTCGAAGGTGTTGTAATTATCATTATGTTATTATATCATAACTCACTCATGTTGTCGAAGGTGTTGTAAATATTATGTTATTATGATATCGTAACTCACTCATGTTGTCGAAGGTGTTGTAATTATTATTATGTTATTATATCATAACTCACTCATGTTGTCGAAGGTGTTGTAAATATTATGTTATTATGATATCATAACTCACTCATGTTGTCAAAGGTGTTGTAAATATTATGTTATTATATCGTAACTCACTCACATTGTCGAAGGTGTTGTAAATATTATGTTATTATGATATCATAACTCACTCACGTTGTCGAAGGTGTTGTAATTATCATTATGTTATTATATCATAACTCACTCATGTTGTCGAAGGTGTTGTAAATATTATGTTATTATATCATAACTCACTCACGTTGTCGAAGGTTTTGTAATTATCATTATGTTATTATATCATAACTCACTCACATTGTCGAAGGTTGTAAATATTATGTTATTATATCATAACTCGCTCATGTTGTCGAAGGTGTTGTAAATATCATTATGTTATTATATCATAACTCACTCATGTTGTCGAAGGTGTTGTAAATATCATTATGTTATTATATCATAACTCACTATGTTATTATATCATAACTCACTCACGTTGTCGAAGGTGTTATAAATATTATGTTATGATATCATAACTCACTCATGTTGTCGAAGGTGTTGTAATTATTATTATGTTATTATGATATCATAACTCACTCACGTTGTCGAAGGTGTAATTATTATGTTATTATATAACTCACTCATGTTGTCGAAGGTGTTGTAATTATTCTTATGTTATTATGATATCATAACTCACTCACGTTGTCGAAGGTGTAATTATTATTATGTTATTATATCATAACTCACTCATGTTGTTGAAGGTGTTGTAATTATTATTATGTTATTATGATATCATAACTCACTCACGTTGTCGAAGGTGTTGTAATTATCATTATGTTATTATATCATAACTCACTCATGTTGTCGAAGGTGTTGTAATTATTATTATGTTATTATATCATAACTCACTCACGTTGTCGAAGGTGTTGTAATTATCATTATGTTATTATATCATAACTCACTCATGTTGTCGAAGGTGTTGTAATTATCATTGTTATTATATCATAACTCACTCACGTTGTCGAAGGTGTTGTAATTATCATTGTTATTATATCATAACTCACTCACGTTGTCGAAGGTGTTGTAATTATCATTATGTTATTATATCATAACTCACTCATGTTGTCGAAGGTGTTGTAATTATCATTATGTTATTATATCATAACTCACTCACGTTGTCGAAGGTGTTGTAATTATCATTGTTATTATATCATAACTCACTCACGTTGTCGAAGGTGTTGTAATTATCATTATGTTATTATATCATAACTCACTCACGTTGTCGAAGGTGTTGTAATTATCATGTTATTATATCATAACTCACTCACGTTGTCGAAGGTGTTGTAATTATCATTATGTTATTATATCATAACTCACTCACGTTGTCGAAGGTGTTGTAATTATCATGTTATTATATCATAACTCACTCACGTTGTCGAAGGTGTTGTAATTATCATCATGTTATTATATCATAACTCACTCATGTTGTCAAAGGCAGACCTGATTACCCCAATGTTTCTTTGGTGTACAATCAATGTCCAAAAAGTGTACAATCAGAGTGAAAAAGTGTACAACTGTCAGCACGGTCTTTTATTCAAACTACTACATCATTGAGAGAGTGCAAACACTTGTCAGAATGGGGAATATCTGCTTAAGGTCATTTAAAGCACTAATTTAAACATTGATTATGTACTTAGCCTTACAAAATTAGAACATAGGATGCATCTTACCTTAATGAAATAATTTTCCACCAGCTGATATAAAGGATATTCTTCATTTTTGCTACCAGTGCCACTCACTATTCAGTACGAGTAGGCCGTGTGTGCCGGTGGGATGGATGACACGAATTCACATAGCACGCATCCTGTGCGCTATTAATGGTCTGAATGAAGACCGGTGAGTGCGGGGCAAGATAAACATCCCCAACTAGAAGAAGAAGAGAAGACTGAGTGATCCAGAATGCCTTCCCATTAGAGGCCTGTCCATGTTTTATGACAAAAGTTAATGAGAAAAGATTTGACCTCGGCTTAAAAAAGGCGGTGATTGAAGAAGCACCAGCCGAAGCCACGTTATCTTTGTGGCCTGAGCCTTTCGCATGCTTCGCGATGTCGAAGCTTCCACCATGGCTCACGGACAAATCTTTTCGCAGAAGGCGAAGTGTGGGCCCTTGATAGATGCAGTGAGGAATGGAAAGTCAGTGCAGTAACTCGGTTTGAAAACTTGGCTACACTGCTTCTTCTTCAGTTTTTCCTGCTGTACGTCGTCATCTTCGGAATCGGTTTCATGGACACGCTTGCCTCCGCTCGCCATCTTGAAACTTTGCACCGTTCAAACACTGCGTCGCCCGTCAGAAATACCGGAAAGGAAAAGCAGAATGCTGACTACTGCGCATGCGCACTGAGATGGCGGGCAATCGACTGAACGCGCCTAGTCAAGGTTATACAACCGGTGACTTGGGGAAAAAAGGACCCCCCCACATGTGGATTAGACACGGACAAAACATTTCGTACGATCGATGTTGAGAATTGCGCATTTTACGTGCGTGTTGCGTACAATGACCCTAAATTTCGTAAGATTGTACGAACTTTTCGTACAGTAATCAGGTCTGCGAAGGTGTTGTAATTATTATTATGTTATTATGGTATCATAACTCACTCATGTTGTCGAAGGTGTTGTTATTATTATTATGTTGTTATATCATAACTCACTCACGTTGTCGAAGGTGACAGGCGACATTTGCATCTTGGTACAGTCAATGGCTTCAAGGTGAAGGTCAGGGACGAAGGTGTTGTAATTATTATTATGTTATTATGATATCATAACTCACTCATGTTGTCGAAGGCGACAGGCGACATTTGCATCTTGGTACAGTCAATGGCTTCAAGGTGAAGGTCAGGGACGAAGGTGTTGTAATTATTATTATGTTATTATGATATCATAACTCACTCATGTTGTCGAAGGTGACAGGCGACATTTGCATCTTGGTACAGTCAATGGCTTCAAGGTGAAGGTCAGGGATGAAGGTGTTGGGCAGAAACATGTTGCCATCCTTGTCTCTCTGCGCCCACACCCTTCGACCCGAGAACTTGACCTTTGCCCCCCGCTTCACCAGGAAATGAGCTGTGGCCAGGTCAGGGCCTAGGGTTCTGTGTCGCTCCTCTATGAACCTGAGACACAGACACACAGAGAATGAGCTGTGGCCAGGTCATGGCCTAGGGTTCTGTGTCGCTCCTCTATGAACCTGAGACACAGACACACAGAGAATGAGCTGTGGCCAGGTCAGGGCCTAGGGTTCTGTGTCGCTCCTCTATGAACCTGAGACAGACAGAGAATGAGCTGTGGCCAGGTCATGGCCTAGGGTTCTGTGTCGCTCCTCTATGAACCTGAGACAGACAGAGAATGAGCTGTGGCCAGGTCATGGCCTAGGGTTCTGTGTCGCTCCTCTATGAACCTGAGACAGACAGAGAATGAGCTGTGGCCAGGTCATGGCCTAGGGTTCTGTGTCGCTCCTCTATGAACCTGAGACAGACAGAGAATGAGCTGTGGCCAGGTCAGGGCCTAGGGTTCTGTGTCGCTCCTCTATGAACCTGAGACAGACAGACAGAGAATGAGCTGTGGCCAAGTCATGGCCTAGGGTTCTGTGTCGCTCCTCTATGAACCTGAGACAGACAGAGAATGAGCTGTGGCCAGGTCAAGGCCTAGGGTTCTGTGTCGCTCCTCTATGAACCTGAGACAGACAGAGAATGAGCTGTGGCCAGGTCATGGCCTAGGGTTCTGTGTCGCTCCTCTATGAACCTGAGACAGACAGACAGAGAATGAGCTGTGGCCAGGTCAGGGCCTAGGGTTCTGTGTCGCTCCTCTATGAACCTCAGACAGACAGAGAATGAGCTGTGGCCAGGTCAAGGCCTAGGGTTCTGTGTCACTCCTCTATGAACCTGAGACAGACAGACAGAGAATGAGCTGTGGCCAGGTCATGGCCTAGGGTTCTGTGTCGCTCCTCTATGAACCTGAGACAGACAGACAGAGAATGAGCTGTGGCCAGGTCAGGGCCTAGGGTTCTGTGTCGCTCCTCTATGAACCTGAGACAGACAGAGAATGAGCTGTGGCCAGGTCAGGGCCTAGGGTTCTGTGTCGCTCCTCTATGAACCTGAGACAGACAGAGAATGAGCTTGAACCGGAACTACCCCAAACCGACCTCAAGACGAGACAGTAGGGAAAGATAACCCCAAAAGACCGAATTATGAAACAGTGCTATACAGCCAAAACCATCGGCAAGATTGAGAGGATCCAGCGCCGCGCAGCTAGATGTGTCGTAAATCACACCACCAAACATCCAGCATGGACAACATGTTGACCCAGCTGCGGTGGCCTCCACTCAAGGACAGGCGACGCTCCGCTAGGTTGGCCACCTTCTTCAAGTTCCACCATGGAGAGGTGGCCATCAACACCCCACACCAGCCAGTCCCCCATCCTCCATCATGACAGACTCACTCATCGGTTTACCTACTTCCTACCTGTAAAACAAATTACAGGAAGTACTCATTCTTTCCCAGGGCTGTGAGTGAGTGGAACTCTCTTCCACCTGAGGCAATATCATCAGCCTCGGTGGAGGAATTCAAATCCCAGATCTGAGCCCCCTGCCCCTCCCCCCCCCCCCCCCCCCCCCCTTCGTTCCTCCCCCCCCCCCCCAACTCCATACCCCTGTCCGGGCCTCTCCCCCAAATCATGCCCACCCCCCTCTCGCCCCCTCCCATTCAATCCCGCATTGAGCTGATCATCTGGGCAGCAAGTCTTTTACACAAGTCTACTGTTTAGTTGGAAACCCCCCATGTGGTAAGCGTCATAATCATCAAATTGTTGATGAGGACGCTATATGCAAGAAGAAGAAGAAGAACGCTCACCCTACTAACTTTAAACGCTAATAACTCTGGAACGGAAGAAGATACAAAAATGGTTCTTGTATTAATAGAAAGAAAATTGTCTGAAGTTTTCAAATGCATAATTCTCTCAGAATGGTCAGTTTGACACTTAATGTCCCTTTCATGGTGCTGGGTCACATATATCCGAAACAAATGAGTTTTAAGGGCAGAGCGAAAGGCGGAGATAGTCAGATGAGCAAACATGTTGTGGGAAGGAATTCCACATACGAGTTGCTAAATAGTAGAAGGATCGTACTATTGCATTAGACCCAGCACCACTAAAGGGACATTAAGTGTCAAAGTCAAACTGACCATTCTGGGAAAATTATACATTCGAAGTTGAACACTTCAGACAATTCTCTTTCTAATGATGCAAGAACCATTCTTGTATTCTTTTTCCGTTCCAGAGTTATGAGCATTTAAAGTTAGTAGGGTGAGTATCGGCCATTATGAGAAAACAGTCTAAAGTCCAGACTAGCTGAAGAAAATGCATTGACTTGGTCTACTCAATTTAAAGCCCTTATAAAACCATTTAGAGATCATATTAAAGATTATCCTTATAAATATGAATTTGAAGATACGATGTTAGAGAACAGGAAAATACCCATAACTCAAAATACCCACCAGCAATCAAAATACCCACCAGCAATCACAATACCCATAACTCAAAATACCCACCAGCAATCACAGTACCCATAACTCAAAATACCCACCAGCAATCACAATACCCATAACTCAAAATACCCACCAGCAATCACAATACCCATAACTCAAAATACCCACCAGCAATCAAAATACCCATAACTCAAAATACCCACCAGCAATCAAAATACCCATAACTCAAAATACCCACCAGCAATCACAATACCCATAACTCAAAATACCCACCAGCAATCACAATACCCATAACTCAAAATACCCACCAGCAATCAAAATACCCACCAGCAATCAAAATACCCATAACTCAAAATACCCACCAGCAATCAAAATACCCATAACTCAAAATACCCACCAGCAATCAAAATACCCATAACTCAAAATACCCACCAGCAATCACAATACCCATAACTCAAAATACCCACCAGCAATCACAATACCCATAACTCAAAATACCCACCAGCAATCACAATACCCATAACTCAAAATACCCACCAGCAATCACAATACCCACCAGCAATCACAATACCCATAACTCAAAATACCCACCAGCAATCACAATACCCATAACTCAAAATACCCACCAGCAATCAAAATACCCACCAGCAATCAAAATACCCATAACTCAAAATACCCACCAGCAATCACAATACCCATAACTCAAAATACCCACCAGCAATCACAATACCCATAACTCAAAATACCCACCAGCAATCAAAATACCCATAACTCAAAATACCCACCAGCAATCACAATACCCATAACTCAAAATACCCACCAGCAATCAAAATACCCATAACTCAAAATACCCACCAGCAATCAAAATACCCATAACTCAAAATACCCACCAGCAATCACAATACCCATAACTCAAAATACCCACCAGCAATCAAAATACCCATAACTCAAAATACCCACCAGCAATCAAAATACCCATAACTCAAAATACCCACCAGCAATCAAAATACCCATAACTCAAAATACCCACCAGCAATCACAATACCCATAACTCAAAATACCCACCAGCAATCAAAATACCCATAACTCAAAATACCCACCAGCAATCACAATACCCATAACTCAAAATACCCACCAGCAATCAAAATACCCATAACTCAAAATACCCACCAGCAATCAAAATACCCATAACTCAAAATACCCACCAGCAATCAAAATACCCATAACTCAAAATACCCACCAGCAATCAAAATACCCATAACTCAAAATACCCACCAGCAATCACAATACCCATAACTCAAAATACCCACCAGCAATCAAAATACCCACCAGCAATCACAATACCCATAACTCAAAATACCCACCAGCAATCACAATACCCATAACTCAAAATACCCACCAGCAATCAAAATACCCACCAGCAATCACAATACCCATAACTCAAAATACCCACCAGCAATCAAAATACCCATAACTCAAAATACCCACCAGCAATCACAATACCCATAACTCAAAATACCCACCAGCAATCAAAATACCCATAACTCAAAATACCCACCAGCAATCAAAATACCCATAACTCAAAATACCCACCAGCAATCACAATACCCATAACTCAAAATACCCACCAGCAATCAAAATACCCATAACTCAAAATACCCACCAGCAATCACAATACCCATAACTCAAAATACCCACCAGCAATCACAATACCCATAACTCAAAATACCCACCAGCAATCAAAATGGACAACAAATTAGATTGTTTACTTTCCCAGCCTGTTCTCTGTTCTGAGAAACTAGCCCAGTGACTTCACTCACTCTTTACTGGCCGATTGCTTCCCTTTACAACCGTTCAATACTAATGTACGCTATAGCGTACATAGCGTTTAGCCATTCACAATGCACAACTCCGCGAAGCCATGCAACCCAAACCGGTATAGAAGTGTTCCTTTACGGTCCCTTAATAGTTTTCAACCAATGAAATCATTTCCAGTCTATTTTTAGTACCGCAATGAATGAAAACGAGTCACTACCCCTCTCTTCGTCTTCTTTGTTATGCTTTTTTAAAATATAATAATAAAAAATTTACTTTGCAATTATAACATATGCTAGCTTTTATTAATAGTAATAATGGGAATTTATATAGCGCTCTTTCTCACATGAGCTCAGTGCGCTTTACATTGATAACAAGAACATTAAAGGCAAACAAATAATTAATCATTAGAAAGTAAAATAAGCACGATGCTTACACACAACGTTCTCTTACTTCCTTACTTACACACACACACACACACACACACACACACACACACACACACACACACACACGCACACATACACACACATGCATGCGCACACGTACACTCGCACACAATTAATTATACAAGTAAAATAGTTACAACATGAACATTCTAAGAAGAAACATAGAGACCACATTCACATTCCCAATCAAGTTTGAATACAATACTGCAACTTGAAATAAAATCATACTGCCATCGACATATCAATTACATGACTAATTATAATAGACAAATTTTGCAAAAACATAAATACGCTTCTACCTCATTTACAAGCATTATTATAAATACCGCAAATTTTCAAAACTGTGCGGTTAAGCATTATTTTTTAAATAATTTTTATGTAATGATGCAAACCCGCCTAGTATGGAACGTTTGTGCGTGGCATGTACGCTATAGCGTACAGTAGCATAGAGAGAGTTAATAATGTCCCTTTCTTGGTGCTGGCTCACCAATGATGTCCCGAGGCCCCGGTCATATGACATTGACCTATTAAAATTGAAAATGTCCCATTGTGTTCTCCCCTGTCAGGACAAATGTCTGATTAAATTTTTAACACTGGCACGCTTTGTCTTATTGATTTTTGCAAGAGCCAGGACATTGTCCTATTGATTTCTCTCCTCTCAGGACAGTTTGTCCTAGCACTTTTCAATCCTCCATACCTCACTGGGGTCACATATTAACAACAATCACACCAATACCTACTTGTGGTCCTCTCTCACAGCCATTCGTCGTGATTTCTCCATGTATTGCTGAATCCTCCATACCTCACTAGGGTCACATATCAACAATCACACTGATACCTACTTGTGGTCCTCTCTCACAGCCATTCGTCATGATTTATCCAAGTATTGCTGTATGCCCTTTTCAATCCTCCGTACCTCACTAGGGTCACATATCAACAACAATCACACCAATACCTATATGTCACAAATTTTGTGACATTTCTATCTTTCAGACACTGTCTGGATTGCAAAGCACCTTCTCATAAAAGTTTTCAACCCGAGAAGAAGTGCGCAAGAGAACTGCAGAGAAGGGGAGGGAACTTGTTCTATATTTTTTAACGCGTGCAAAGCGTGAAATTGTGAATGCATGAGAGAATCGAGGAATGACTCTGCAACTTTTGAACAATCACTCAGGATGGGAAATTGCAACCGGCGAAAACTTTCGAAAGACACTTCATCTTTAGATTTTGTTTGGCCCACATCGTCTCATCTCATCGTAGCTGGAAACGGGCTGACGACTGTCCGCAGCTGATTTTGGAAGGCCTCATCCTTGTGAACATTCAACTTATCGTATAAGTAGTCCACTTGATGTTAGGGCTCCTTCGTTGGTCCCTGGAAGTCATCGTCATCATCTCCCCATCATTTTTGTTTAGTTCTTCATTGACTGACCGACCCCTTTTTCGCCCAATTCATCCGTCCCTGGAACCTCTGAGGAAGAAGACCAGAGTGCACACCGAGCCTTGGGAGACGAAAGAACTGGAGTTTATCTGCACGAGTGAGCTGGTTAGCATTAAATTCGGTTTAACTGAAAGACTAGAATTGTGAAACCAGCCTAGTCGCTTTTTGATACCATTCAATAGAGGTTATTTTTGTATGATTGTCATGTTTTCAGTTTCGTTATTATCTTTTGTTTCTTGATGAGGTTTTAAAGCTTAGGGAGAGAAAGTTTGAAGGGTTGGATTTGTGAGCGCATTTGCGGCTGGGTCATTTTTGTATTTACCGAACCCCAGCCTCGTGGCCCTTTAATGATGAAAACAAGTCCTAGTTTATGCATCGGAACACTCGGTGTTTAATTCATATTAAAAATGTTTCGTGTTGCTTAGCGGTGGTTGTTTTCGCTCGGGAACAAGAATTCGCTAGGTTATCGCCAATCTCTCTGTTCCCGAGCGGGTTCAGAGTTCTTTTTCAAATATTTCTAAATTGTATCCCATTTTTGCGACAAACACATGCGAAATATCCGAAAATAGTGCGCATGTGTTTTCGGCCGAGTTTTGTCTTCGACTATATACATTTTGTAAATAAACCTACGTGTTTCGGAAACATTTTTCACTTCTCATAATTAGTTTTTTGAAGTGACACAAGAGAGGTAATAAATCGTTGTTTTTGAAGATAAGAAGTAAGGATAGGTTGAAAGTACAAAGTGTTTGTAAGCTTTACAATTTTTGTTGTTTACTCTCCTTAATCTAAAAGTTTTGGCTCAGGGTCACTTGGGAATGGGAAAACGTTTTGTCTGTTTTGTTGTGTGAATGCACCCCTCATATGTATACGTGAGTGTATGGGAAAATGTGTGGGTGGAAGGGTGCGCCCAAGGCATGAGCACCACCAAAATTCAAAAGCATAGTGATACTAAGTTCAAATATCATACGCTCTATAAATAAGTAAGAGCAATGGAAGTTGTAGGTCGAATGCTAAACAAAGGAAAAACTTACTTTGACTGTTGCAGCACTCTTCTCTTAGGCTGCGCAACTGTCGCTTGGTCAGCCATGGGCCATCACCTGGTTGCTGTTGGAGCCATCGCCTGGGCATCGTTTGGCTGATGCTAGGCCGCGGCTGCTATCTCGCTTGGGCCTTGTTCGGGAGCATCAACGTTTGGATGCTGTCCTGAAGAAACTTCAGCGTCTTTGGAGATCCTCGTCAGGTATCGAGACAATGTCAGGGGGCATCGCAGACTGCTTCTTCTTGCTGGTCTGATCAACGTCTGAAGGCCGCTACTTCGACCAGTTCTCCGTTACAACCCCTTTGGAAACTCGGTTTCGCGTTCGTAGGGGCACCTGAGGACTGAGCGTGGAGAACTCAACTCGCTGTCTTCCCAGCCCTGCTCAGATGGTTCTGGGCAGCATCAGTCATCTACCCTTCGGTGTCGGACACCCACCCATAGCATCGTGCAGACACTTTGTGCATCATGGGGGATCTTCATTCCATTCGTCTTTGCAATAAGTCACTATGTGAAAGTGATAGTGAACTCGTGATCTTTCCTACGTGCTGTGTTTAAGAAGGGGGATGTTTGAGTCCTCAAGATCAAATTGAATGTGACGACGCGAAAAGTGTTGTAGTTGTTCCTTAGTCTAAGGCTTGGGTATGTGCACATGCTGTAAGGTTTTTGGTGCTTATTTGGTGATTTGTGGAAAGGAGGGGATTGTGACATTGTAATATGTTGTTGATGTGTGTGACGCTTGTTCATTTTCATGAATTCATGATCTGTTGATTCTGTGATTTGTATTTGTGTTTTGCGTTTTTGGAATAAAAGTGATGTTTTGTGTTGTGACTCCATTTGTTCTGAACTGATCTTGGTGTGGGTCTGCCTGTGCGGAGAGCTTGCCAGCTTTTGAATTCGTCTCTGCTTGGGGTTGGAACTCTTGTTGTACCATCCTCAAGTATGTGACAACCTACTTGTGGTCCTCTCTCAGCTATTCGTCATGATTTCTCCATGTATTGCTGAATCCTCCATACTTCACTAGGGTCACATATCAACAACAATCACACTGATACCTACTTGTGGTCCTCTCTCACAGCCATTCGTCGTGATTTCTCCATGTATTGCTGAATCCTCCATACTCCACTAGGGTCACATATCAACAACAATCACACTGATACCTACTTGTGACTGGCCTGTCATTCCGTTGCCGTGGTGGGGGTGGGGGTGCTCACGTGTACAGACACCCCTATTAGGGTGTTCGCCTCTATTGCATTGGATTCTGTTTTTGCTTTTTGTATTGATCGATTGCAAGACACATTTCCTTGTTTTTTAAAGATCAGGACAATAAAATGATTGATTGATTGATTGATTGAATCCTCCATACCTCACTAGGGTCACATATCAACAACAATCACACTGACACCTACTTGTGGTCCTCTCTCACAGCCATTCGTCATGATTTCTCCATGTATTGCTGAATCCTGCATACCTCACTAGGGTCACATATCAACAACAATCACACTGATACCTACTTGTTGTTCTCTCTCACAGCCATTCGTCGTGATTTCTCCATGTATTGCTGAATCCTCCATACCTCACTAGGGTCACATATCAACAACAATCACACTGATACCTACTTGTTGTTCTCTCTCACAGCCATTCGTCGTGATTTCTCCATGTATTGCTGAATCCTCCATACCTCACTAGGGTCACATATCAACAACAATCACACTGATACCTACTTGTGGTCCTCTCTCACAGCCATTCGTCGTGATTTCTCCATGTATTGCTGAATCCTCCATACCTCACTAGGGTCACATATCAACAACAATCACACTGACACCTACTTGTGGTCCTCTCTCACAGCCATTCGTCGTGATTTCTCCATGTATTGCTGAATCCTCCATACCTCACTAGGGTCACATATCAACAACAATCACACTGATACCTACTTGTGGTCCTCTCTCACAGCCATTCGTCGTGATTTCTCCATGTATTGCTGAATCCTCCATACCTCACTAGGGTCACATATCAACAACAATCACACTGATACCTACTTGTGGTCCTCTCTCACAGCCATTCGTCATGATTTCTCCATGTATTGCTGAATGTGCAGTGAATCCTCCATACCTCACTAGGGTCACATATCAACAACAATCACACTGATACCTACTTGTGGTCCTCTCTCACAGCCATTCGTCGTGATTTCTCCATGTATTGCTGAATCCTCCATACTCCACTAGGGTCACATATCAACAACAATCACACTGATACCTACTTGTGGTCCTCTCTCACAGCCATTCGTCGTGATTTCTCCATGTATTGCTGAATCCTGCATACCTCACTAGGGTCACATATCAACAACAATCACACTGATACCTACTTGTGGTCCTCTCTCACAGCCATTCGTCATGATTTCTCCATGTATTGCTGAATGTGCAGTGAATCCTCCATACCTCACTAGGGTCACATATCAACAACAATCACACTGATACCTACTTGTGGTCCTCTCTCACAGCCATTCGTCGTGATTTCTCCATGTATTGCTGAATCCTCCATACCTCACTAGGGTCACATATATACAACAATCACACTGACACCTACTTGTGGTCCTCTCTCACAGCCATTCGTCGTGATTTCTCCATGTATTGCTGTATGCCCTTCCAGCTGAAGTCGTAGTCCTGGGTCATCAAGGTCAGGATTTCTCGCGGAACTCCCTCCTTGGATGAGTAGCGGAAATCCCACTCCTTGTGACGCCGAGGAATCACCATGGCAACGTGCTTACTTTGCAACTGAAAGTGGACAGTTTCAGACTTTCACAGGAAAAGATCAGGGTCTGTGTCAGTCTGTAAACCTTATTGTTACATGAAAAAGAAAGATTAAAAACTCTAGGAAATTGAATAATGAAGTATTAGAAAGTATGAATTAGAAGAAAATATTTCATAAAATACAAAAAATAACAGGTTAAAATTAAATGGTTCCAAATCAGAGTCGTTCACAGAATTGTAGCCACAAATAGTATTTTAGAAAAAATGAAAATCAGCGCTAGCAATGATAAATGTACTTTTTGCAAATCTGAAAAAGAAACCATTGTAGTTTGTACATGAATATATGTTATTTTCATGCAATGTGATAACAGGTTTCTGGACTAATCTTCAATGATTTCTGCAAGACAAGTGTGTGGATGTGCAAAATGTAGCTTTAACAAAGGAATTGATCATTTTTGGTACTGATTCTTTTTCAGAAACAGATGATGTGTTGGAATATACAGTTAATATTACTGCTAATTTTTTTTCTACATAAATTAAGAATGGAAAAAGTGTGTCCTCATTTTCCTGCTTTCAGAAAATATCTAAAACATAAATATTGCGTTGAAGAATATATTGCTAAAATTAACATGTCTTATCCTGACTTTGAATCAACATGGCTTTGCTATCAACCATCGGTTGACATTTAATTAAACCACTAACAAAAAAAAAAAGTAACATGGCTTTGCTATCAACCATCGGTTGACATTTTATTAAACCACTAACATGAGCTTTGCTATCAACCATCGGTTGACATTTAATTAAACCACTAACATGAGATGATAGAAAAATGTTCAGTAATGATAGTGTAAGAGGAGAACATGGTGATTTACGTTTGTCTTTTAATTTAGAAGTGATCCTATCGTATTTAATTTACAGATCTATGTCTATGTTATTGTTAATGTTATACTATAGGCAGGCTCGCGCTCTCTCTCTCTCTCTCTCTCTCTCTCTCTGCGTAGCTTTATGTGTGTGTCTTTGTCAGTTTGTGTCTGCCTAGTTGTCCTCAAGGTGGGGGTTTGTAAGTTGCTGTTTAAGCTTGCAGGTATACAGTGCGTTTCAGACGAATATCAATAACAGTCTTTTCCCAATAATGTTTTACTAATCCATGTGTTCCGTTTGTTTTTCAGTTTTGTTGATTCTCATATTATCACATGGTTTAGACACATTCTTTTTCATATGAAGGGTGACTGGGTGTACATGTTTGTTGGTATTAGAGCAGCATGCCTAAACATGATACATGTCATTGTTTTTGTCATACATTTGTTTCTTCATAAGCACTGTCCTCTTTTGCACAATTGTAAACTCTCTTTTGTTTTCATTAAAATCAATTTAAAACCTGAAGAAAAAACCCTAGGAAGAACTGGGAAATAACAGATCACAGAGAGAAGAATCACACACATCAAGTTAGATCTCTCTCTCTCTCTCTCTCTCTCTCTCTCTCTCTCTCTCTCTCTCTCTCTCTCTCTCTCTCATAGATAAACACTAAAACAGAGCAAAAAAGAGAGAGTGTGGTGTAAAAGACCCCCACCCCAAAAAAGCCAAGTGACAAGTTGGCTCCAAGTCCAACGCTACAAAAGAAAAGTAGTCATGAGTGTGACCAACCTGCACTGAGCGCACTAAGGGCCCCATCGTGCCTGTGATGCCTTTCGTTAAGCTCATGGCTGCCCTCTGAAAAATGGCACGAGAACAACAAAAATGGTTAAACACAAAAAATAAACCATAGACAAAACCGCAAATGGAGAAAATTTTGCTAAATACTAGATGATATATCTGGCCCCTAAATCCTCTATGATGAGATTTTCATGCAAGTTTCGCCTAGACTGAGACTCAGGTAAGAGATAGGGTTAGAATCAGTTTTTAGCTATTTTCATTGAATGGGGGTGGGGGTGGGGTTATGGTTATGAATTAACTTTAACCTTAGAAACAGCAGCTCAAAGCAACAGCGTGAATGCTAATCCAGCCATTTGTCTTCCCTACGGCACCGTTTACGACACTAATTTAGCTGACTTTGCAGCGGTGGACATGGCGATCACTGAACCAAATAGGCTTTCAGTTCATTTTTCCGGATCTGGATACGGTACGTCGAAAAAACCTATAAAGTTCATATGAAGGCTATGAACTCGACAGAAACTGGGAGAGCTTTCTGAATCTGACTTGTAATGCTGAGCTATCCAACTGGATAATTATACAGCGTGGTGTGGAACAGCAGGAACAAAAATAAAACAAAATGAAAGAAGCAACTGAAAAAGAAATGAACTAAAAATAGAGATCTCCCCAGCGTTTCATGGTTTCAGTCAGGCCAATCCGGCTACCGTAGCGGCCCCCGGGGACAAACCCCGACCGGCACAGCCCCAACCTTCTTAACCACTTGTTGCTGGGGAGGGAGTGATAGGATTTAGAATGAGAGGTTGTTGAGCTCCTGCTTGAAGTGTGCCAAGCTAGGAGCCTCTGCAGCGGACACTGGGACTGGGAGCAAGTTCCAAACGGGGATGGTTCTAGGAAGAAAGCTGTATTTGAAACTGTTTGTGTTTTGATGGAACTGTCGGAATTTGTTCTTGTGGTTTGTTCTTGTACGAGCTGGCATGCTGGTCAGATAGTGAGATACTGGTCGCAATTGATGTCCACAAGGTTGTTGATGATTTTATACAACATAGTGAACTGGATCTTCTGCCTTCTGGATTCAAGTCTCTCCCATCCTAGTTCTTCCAGCATTGATGACACGCTGCTGGTGTTGTGGTGGCGGTTGTTTGCGTACGGTCCAGACCTGTTTATTCCCTACACAAGTCGCGAATAGTCTGGATAGCTGAAATCGTGAAATGAGTAGTTTTGGTGCAAAATGTGTAGTTTTATCAGAATCTTCGACACGACGAAGGCGGATAAAGCCAATAAACTTTATAAAGGAAGAAGAGCAGTTACTGAAAATGAGTAGCAATCAAGAATCAAATTTTTTTTTCCCCGCGCAGCGATTTTTCTTTGAACCCCAATATATGTCAGTTATTGCCGGTTACGGCAGGTGGACATCATTGGTAGAAGAAGAAGAGCATTATTTTCAGTTTTGAAGAGTAGTACTAGTAGTAGTACTAGTACTAGTAGAGGTCCACATTGACTCCCTGGCTGCTCTGCGCTGTACCATTTCGATCTTGTGGTTTTTTTGTATGCGTCATTGTTTGAGTCGATTATTTTGTTTTTCATTATTTTTCTTTCATGAAAATATTCCTTACCCGAAAATATCACAGAGAATTTAGGGGCCGGATCTAGATAATAACCGAAAATTCAACACACAACTAACGTGCTTTTCTGTGTCTGAAGCCACAAAGTACAGACCACAAATGACCTTGACTCTCGATGGAAACAAGGCTATGCAAAAAACAGTATGGACGATTACAGCTGAATTCAAAGTTAGAACATAGACTATCTATAATTCTACCTTTTTTTTAAAACCCACACACATCTTCTTCTTTTTCTCTTCTTCTTCTTCTTCTTCTCTTCTTCTTCTGTGGTGGTGGCCAGCTTCTTTTTATAGAAGTAAATGCACACACTTTAGGGGGTGTTATAGTATCATAATCTTCAAAATGTTGAAGGACGGATACTCCTGAAGAAAGAAGAAGAGAGAGAGAGAGAGAGAGAGAGAGAGAGAGAGAGAGAGAGAGAGAGAGAGAGAGAGAGAGAGACGAGAGAGAGAGAGAGAGAGAGAGAGAGAGAGAGAGAGAGAGAGAGAGAGAGAGAGATTGATTGATTGATTGAATTTTATTTATAGAGGGTAATAGAGTAAGCAATAACATGCTTTTTTACATCCAGCCCTCTGGACAAAATACATATATAAAAGTAGAAAATGGAAAACGAAAATAAACACATACAAAGTAATATAAAGCATGCAAAAAACATCCCTATATTGTAACACATCAATAACAAAATCAAACCTATTATTATTAACTATACTAATTATTAACATTCAAAATGTGTGAAGTAAGCGCATACGCACGGGAAAATAAAACCCAATCCTACTTTTCACACTCATCTTTAAACATTCAAAATAGAGAAGTGCACAAACATAAAGATAAAAAAAAAAAAACTCAATCATACTTCATCATTAAAATGTACTTATTTGAAGAAACCCATGCATATAATAAGTCAAACATAGTATTACTTTACCTACTCATCTTAGCATGCACAATTTAAAATGTAAATACATGTACCCATGGCAACATGAAACCTATTCCTACATTCCATTATTCATTTTTAGCATGAACATATTAAAAAGTAAACACACACTCATAACAAAAGCAAACCTAGTCATATTATTTGCAAGCGAATACACATATTAAAAAGTAAATACTGCTCATAACGAAATCAAGCCTGAACCTACTTTCTAGTCCTCATCTTTAACACGCACATAAGTAAAACTTAACTCATCACAAAATTAAAACTAATCCTTATTTTACATACTCGTAACATGTACACATTTTAAATTTAAAGCCGATACACATAATAAAATCAATTACGCCTAAGCCCATTTTACATACTAATCTTAAAAATACATCAAGCTTAAATGTAAGCACATACACATGACAGAATAAAACCAAATCCTATTCTACATACTCATCTTTAACATGCACGCATTTTGGAGTAAACACTTATGCATAACAAGATGAAACCCAATCCTATAATAATAATAGTAGCAATAATAATAATAATAATAATAATAATAATAATAATAATAATAATAATCAAAATAATAATAATTCATATAGCGCTAAAACTCCATATAGTAGTATGCTCGTTGCACGTTACAAAAGCAACAATGAAAGATGGAAAACATTAATTAAAATCAGCAAGAAAGTCATACCACCAACATTTGAATACAAAGAAATAAAGTCACGAAATAACATGATTTTCACTCACAAAGACATCCACCCTCGTTCACCAAGCACTGTCACTCTCTCATTACACATCACACTCACAAAAACTAATAAAAATGTAAACAAGTAACCGGAAGGAATGCACCAATTAATACGTGCGTACACACGGCCCATACTCTCTCTCTCTCTCTCTCTCTCTCTCTCTCTCTCTCTCTCTCTCTCTCTCTCTCTCTCTCTCTCTCTCTCTCTCTCTCTCTCTCTCTCTCTCTCTCTCAGGGCTGGGTGGAAAAAAAGCATGTAACTTGCTTATCTCATGTTCCCTGGTTAAATAAAATTTCGTTTTCGTTTTCGTTTTCTCTCTCTCTCTCTCCTCTCTCTCTCTCTCTCTCTCTCTCTCTCCTCTCTCTCTCTCTCTCTCTGTCTCCCTCTCTCTCTCTCTCTCTCTCTCTCTCTCTCTCTCTCTCTCTCGCCCCCCTCCCACCCCCCTCTCTCTACTCTCTCCTCTCCCTCTCTCTCCCTCCTCTCTCTCTTCCTCTCCCTCTCTCCCTCCCCCTCTCCCCCCTCTCCCCTCTCCCTCTCTCTCCCCCTCTCTCTCCCCCCCCCCTCTCTCTCTCTTCCCTCTCTCCCTCATCATACAGGATCCCCAATACAATATATCAAAGAGACACTTTTCGTTACATAAATATAAACATTCTGGCTAAATCACAATAAACAAAATAAAACAATATAAGCCTAAAGAAAAGAAAAAGAAAAAGAAAAAAAAAAGATGTGTATACTAAATAATTATTTTATGACACTAAACACACACTCGCGCGGGCGCGCACACACATACACGCGCGCGCATGCATGCGCGCACACACTAAGAGAGAGAGAGAGAGAGAGAGAGAGAGAGAGAGAGAGAGAGAGAGAGAGAGAGAGAGAGAGAGAGAGAGAGAGAGAGAGAGAGAGAGAGAGAGAGAGAGAGAGAGAGAGAGAGAGCGACAGACAGACAGACAGACAGACAGAGACAGAGATAGATAGACTGAGTGAGAGAGAGAGAGAAGCATATCTAACACACTCATCTTTAACAATCATAACATTATAAACACAGCCGATAAACACCGATACATGACAAAGTCGAGCCTAGTTACTTGTAGGCCTACTTCGCATATTCAACTAAAAAATAAACTTAAAAGTAAGCACACACACACACGTTATAAAATCATAGTAAATACATATCCATAACATCATCAAACTTAATCTTACTTTATATAAGTAATTATTTATTTATTGTTAGCATGCACAAATTTGTAAATTAGCATACACACTCGACAAAATCAAACCTAATCCTACCTTATGCACTCAAGTTTCAAATATACACTCAACTAACAAAACAAATTTAAAAGTAAGCATGTGCACATGTCAACAACAAAAATAAATCCTACATATCATCTTAATTTTTAACAAATATAAAAAACGACACTAATATTTTTATATATAACATGATAAAATCAAGCCTAAGCCAACATTACACACTTGTCTGTAAAATGCAAAAAATAGAATAAAACACATACACATTATTAGATCAAACTTAATTGTGTTTAACATAGCCAATTTTAACATGCACACCTTTATACATGACAGATCAAAACAAGGTAATGTTAGATGCGCAAAATATTCATGAGTTAAAAAGTAAACACATGTAGGCATCATGATAAATAACAGTGCATACGTTCAATATTTATTTATGTTAGTCCATCGGAGTCGGCAGCAATGACTTAATGCTATTTGTTTAAAATTTAAAAAAAATAAAAAAAAAAATAATAAGAAAATACTGTTGGGTAAAACATACAATAAGTCATGTTTTGCTAATGTTATGTACCTGATGAAATTGAGAGAGAGAGAGAGAGAGTGAGAGAGAGAGAGAGAGAGAGAGAGAGAGAGAGAGAGAGAGAGAGAGAGAGAGAGAGAGAGAGAGAGAGAGAGAGAGAGAGAGAGAGAGAGTTTTCATTGTTCATTGTCAGTGGAGTTTGTTCATTAGGTAATTCTTCATTAGTTTGTTGAAGGATGCTGGGCGTTTGGTCGCTTTTAAGGTGGCTGGCAAATTAGAGAGAGAGAGAGAGAGAGAGAGAGAGAGAGAGAGAGAGAGATGAGAGAGAGAGAGAGAGAGAGAGAGAGAGAGAGAGAGAGAGAGAGAGAGAGGAGAGAGAGAGAGAGAGAGAGAGAGAGGAGACAACAACTGGAGAGAGATATTACGAGGGCCCAGGCCCTCTTTATCGATCCATGGACTGATGATAGTTACGTCAAATTAGTATGTGGTCATTACTTTGATGACATAACTTGGCAGACCTTAACATTGCCGTTGAAAGTGAAAGTGTCAGATCGTGGCAAGTTATTGAAACCAGCATACACACAAATCCTAGAGTAGAGGAGATTACGGATACTGTAGAAGAAGCTGAGGAAAGTCTCTCTTTCATTCCTTTGACACAGTCAGCGGCAGGATACATTAAAAATACATTATTCAAAGTTGAAGACGTTGAGGAAAAGAACAAAAATCTAAATTTCCGCTTTTTTCCTCATCAGTAACAGCATACTCGCAATTTTCTTTTAGGGCACTAAAAACCTGTGTTCGTTTTGGATCTTCCATTCACAGGGAGGCAGAAAAACATGCATGGTTGCAGAAACCAGGGTCCATAGAGGAAGCCATGAATAACATGAATTCAGTTTGTCTCTATAGTGGCCCTGGATTGCTGCAAATTAAAATTCCTTCTTAAATCAATGTTTGCTTCAGCTGCTGGGGGACGTAACGCCTAGTACCGGTAATGCCTAGTACCGGTAATGCCAAGTACCGGTAATGCTGAGCAGCAGTTTTTGTGGGTCCACGAAATATATTATTACTTTTGTGTCTCTCCTTCTTTCCATCTTCTTCTGTCATCCTGCTCTACCCCCCACCGCACCCCCTCCCCCACCATCCCCTGAGAAAGAGAGCTTCTAGACAAAGTCACACACACACACAAACGCGCGCGCGCGCGCACACAGACACACACACTACTTAACATACAGAGAGGCAGAGAGAGAGACAGAGAGAAAGACAAAGACAGTGAGACGGACAGAGAGCCGCTATGGGCGAATAAACGAGGAATATCAGTCTACACACAGACTTTCTTTCTATTTTTAGTTCCGTTTTTCGCTGGATGTAAAAACTGGCGGCTCTAGATCTAGCCTGCATTCGTATAGTCCTATCCTACAACCAAGTAAGAAAGTTCGGACGAGTGATGTCCCTTGCGTGCCCAGGTGAGTTCCGGTCACACACACAGTGACACACACGCACACACGCGCACGTACACGCACACGCACACGCACGCACGCACACGCACACGCGCACACGCGCACACACACACACACACACACACACACACACACACACAACACACACACTATGACAGTAAAGAGAAAGAGGAGCTGCTGTAGCTCAGTTGGTAAGTCCGAGTCGCTATATAGCTCGTAATCCGTCATGGTTTGCGAGTTTTCCGTGGGTAGTTTGTGCACTTTAACAAGTACTTTGCCGGAAATCACCTGCGACACACCGAAATCACCTGCGACACACCAGAGCAGGGGCAGATAACGCAAATTGGTCGAGTTTCGGGAAAGGGCTTACCTGCATTCTATAGAGCCACTGGCGGCTCTATGGCCACTGCTTTCACAGATAAATGCCTCCTCTTCAAGTAAGAGTTGTTGACGCACAGCAAACAAGAAGACAAAGAATGTCGCAGTATTATATCATCATAGCAGAGGTAGGGCATAATATAGAGGCTTAATTAGATAGCCTTTTGCCTGCTCTTTCAAGTCATTTGTGTTTGTTGTGTTTTTAAAAAATATATTCCGGGCGCAACAAAGTGCGGCGGCACCGTATTGCTTCTTACATTTAAATGACAGTAAAGTTTGTCTGGAAGCTATAATCCTCCCAGTGTATATCTAACATGGGTTTTTTTAACCCTTTCAACGCTAGCCATATTTTCAGTCAAAACTTTCCATTAAAACTTACCTGGGTAGAGAAAAACATTTGTCTGCACCATTGAGGATTCCTTTGTGATATGCATAAAATAGGGCCTATCCTTACCTCCCAAAATTAAGAACATAAGGTCATTGAATAACAGACCCTCATTTGATGCATTTTAGTGACATATGGGTGCCATATCGGGAACAGCACCTCAATACCTCTCTGAGCTTCTTGAAATGTACGTTCCATCTCGATCCCTTCGCTCAGCAAATGACAATAGGATCTTTCGAATACAAAAATGTAAACGTGATAGGCACGGTGGTAGAGCTTTTACATCATCAGCAGTCAAACTCTGGAATTCATTGCCTTCTGCTGTCAGACATAGTCAATCATTAGCATCGTTCAAAACAAACCTGAAAACCCATCTGTTCCGGCAGTCTTTCCAATAACACCCCCCCCCATCTCCATGTGCGCGTGTGCGTGCGTGTGTCAGTGTGTGTGTGTGTGTGTTGTGTGTGTGTGTGTGTGTGTGGTGTGTGTGTGTGTGTGTGTGTGTGTGTGTGTGTGTGTGTGTGTGTGTGTGTGTGTGCACGTGCGTATGCGTGTATTTGTGTGCATGCGTGCGTGCGTACGTGTGTGTGTGTGTTGTGTGTGTGTGTGTGTGTGTGTGTGTGTGTGTGTGTGTGTGTGTGTGTGTGTGATTCAGTGTGCGATGTGTGCGATGTGTCTGTGTGTGTGTGTGTGTGTGTGTGTGTGTGTGTGTGTGTGTGTGTGTGTGTGTGTGTGTGTGTGTGTGTGTGTGTGTGTGTGTGTGATTGTGCGATGTATGTCCGTATGTGTGTATGTAATTTGTGAGCATGTTCGCGAGTGTGAGTGTGCGTGCGCCCACGGCCGCACTTCCGAGCAGGTGTGTGTTGTGTGTGAGTGTGTTCTGTGTGGATATATATGTGTGCTTGCATGTGCATGAGTGTATGTGCGCAGGAGAGATTGTGTTTTCGCAGTTCGGCTAGAGGGGGGGGGGGGAGTGAGTGTGTGCGAGTATGTGTCTGTGAGAGTGAGTACACGTGAGTGTTTTGTGTATGTGAGTGCGCGTGTGTGTGTGTGTGTGTGTGTGGTGTGTGTGTGTGTGTGTGTGTGTGGTGTGTGTGTGTGTGTGTGTGTGTGGTGTGTGTGTGTGTTGTGTGTGTGTGTGTGTGTGTGTTGTGTGTGTCTGCGTGTGCGCGTGTTTGTACAAGCTAGTGTATGTTTGAGTAAGTTTGTGTGTGTTTCAGTGAGAATGTGTCTTCTGTGTGTTTGATTAAATGTGTGTGTGTGGATGGTCTGTGTGCAAGAACGCGTTCACTCGCGTGCGTGCACGTACGTGCGTGTGTGTCCGTAGCGTGTGTGTGCGTGTGTGCGTGTGTGAATGTTTCAATACTGACTGTAAAGCGCTTTGTGCTCGATAAAATGCGCTATGTAAGTATCCGTTTATTATTACTATTATTATTAAATCATAGTGGTGTCAAGAGGCGACAGTGGCGATGAAAGGGTTTTAAAGTTATTGAGTGTTCCTGCAGTTACTGGGTAAGGAATTCCAAGGATTAATAACTCTGTTAGTGACAAAAAATAGGTATTTGTCCTGGTAAATGGCTTGTTAATCTTCAAGGAATGGCCTCTGGTAATGGACGTATTAATTGTGAACAAATTGTTAATAGTTTGACTGTCATAGTACTTAATATGTAAGATTTTAAGCGTTTCTATCATGTCACCTCTTAGCCGGCGGTATTCTAGACTTAATTGGCATATTTAGAGCTTTAAGTCTTTCTTCGTAATTACAGTTTATTAATCCAATAATTTGTTTAGTATATCTTTTTGCATTTTCGATTAAGGTTATTATGTTTCTGAACTTTTGGGCTCCAAACCGCATTTCCATATTCTAAAATTGGTCTAACTAATGCTTTGAAAAGAGGAACCATTATTTCTTTGGATTTAAACTGAATGAAATGGGATATATCATACCACTGAGAAATTGTATTAGCTCTTTTGACAGTATTAGTAATTAATATGCTCTTCAAAATTTAGATTAATATCCACAAAGACCCCCAGATCTTTCTCGACCTCACTAATATAAGGCGGAAGTATTTCGCAACAGAATCTTATTTGTCCTGGTTAGCGAGTGATCTATCTATCATGGGACCCACACACCGACAGGCAGATCTCTGACCTAGAGAAGGAACTCCCTACCATCAGAAACTGTCCAGACCCCATGCTCAACTCCTTCATCTCGAAGGTGCTGAAGCTCCCCCTGACAAAAAACCCACTACCCCCCTCTTTTTGTGTGTGTGTGCGGCTGGGTGTTCTTGGACTAGCCAGGGTTGCTCGACCGTGCACACCCCGCTTATCTGTCTTCTTCTTTTTTTCCTTAGGCAGCCAACTTCATCACGTTGGAGATTCTGCTGCACCGGGGGTAGTACGAAAAAGAGAGAAATAGCAAAATATAGAGTACAAAGCGAAATGATAACATCATGGGGAAATAGAAAGAAAGAAATGATTGCAAGATAGTCAGGAAATAACTGAAGTATTTACAGATACACAGTTTACTATGTAGAAAGATATTAATGAGATTTAAATCGAAAAAAGTTAGTTAGATATGTGAATATTTGATTTGGGAGGCGGGGATGGAGGGGGTTGGGGGGGTGGGTGTGATAGAGGGAAAGACGAGTTAAAGGTCATGCCGACCATTAAATGTCCCCAGTCTGGCCAGGGACACCCGGGCCCCACATGATGCATGTAGAGTCATGCACGACCGTTTAGTCCCCCCAGATACACAGGAGTAGAGCCTATTTGTATTTAGGGGACATGCATGTAAAAGGGGGGGGGGGGGGGGGAGGGGGGCATCTTTCAAGGTTCATTATTTTTGTTTTCCCCGCGCTGCATAATTCTTTGAACCCCGGTACATGTCAGTAATTGCCGGTTACGGCAGGTGGACATTATTGGCAGAAGAAGAAGAAGAAATAATCGTCTGTATGTTATCAAATTGTAGGCCCTAGGCCTAACTATTTTATTTCCTCGCTGCACTGCACTTAGCCAATCCTTACTTTATTGGTTTCCAGTTAAAAAGAGTATCATCATGGCGGTTACAGCACTTTCGGTACGTACAGACTTCAAGTGAAAATTTCACATTACGCTTGGACTTTAATAGTTGCAGTAGTAGTAGTTAGGTCAAGAAGTGGGCATCACGGCCCTTTTACGCCCTTTCTCGTTTGTTATTAGGCTAAGCCTTAGGGGCAAAAATAGGCCTAATCGTGCAAATGTTCACACTGCTCTGCAATTTTGCACAGTGAAAGGGGCATCTATGACTATGAGAATATGAAAACCGTCATTGGTTAACCTCTACAATAGACTACATGGTCTGTGACCTGAGATACTGGCCGTTTTTTAACGGTACCCTTAAAAGTCGTCTTTGCTACTCTCTGTGTGTTTAGGTCTATTTGTCTAAACTCTGTAAGCCGTAGCCCGAAAACCGTTTACCTTACATTATATAGTTACAACCATATTTGATCAGCATGGCCTAAGGAGTGCAATGACTGAATGAGGTATATTTTGAAGCCTCTGTTATAGGGTGCAGTTTTGAACTTCTGAGACAAAAGAAGTGCCGTAGTTAAACCCCTGCATAATTCTTAGTCAGATGACCCTGCCGCCAGTGCCGGTCATTGCAGCATCAGCGCCCGCACACCCTAACTACTTACTGATTGGCCAGTTTGATTCTTTCCTTTTGCGCGTGGCCAACTGGTCAGCTGACCCTTTGCTTTTAAATTTTCTTTCTTTCCTATCTAATGCGCCTGGAGAGAGGAGGAGGCGAGATTATTGAAGATCTGCATTTTGAATTGTTGGCCTTTCAAGACATAATGGGCTGTAAGTACATATGATTATTTATCATTGTTTATGCTACAATTTAATCATGTTTATTTCATGTGTGGTGTTGTTTTGACAGCATTTGCTAATGTTTATGTGGTTGGGAGAGGAGATTGGCTACGGCACATTATGTGGGCTTTGATCTAGCTGATTCTTACCACTAGGTCTATTTGCTGCAAGTCAGTTTTCTGTTTTGATCTTGAGTTAATGATCATTATTTTGTATGACAAGTTTGGGATTCCAAATTGTCGACTATAGGCAACTGTTGTAGTTTCTTGCTTGAGCCGTAGTAATCAGCCAGTGAACTTTTGTCGTCTGCTAGCCGAATGATGCAGCACTGTGCCTGTGTGTCAGAATGGTGGCTTTGGCCCATGTCGTCACTGTGATGTTTGAAGGTTTATCAGTTGCTGGCCCATCTCTCTCTCTCTCTCTCTCTCTCTCTCTCTCTCTCTCTAAACGGTGTTTGATCAGTTTGTGTCTCTCACTTTGATGATAGTTTTTGGAGTGTGTTACACACACTGGGATGTGAGAGAAAGGTGTGCCAAAGTGTTGGCTAGTGAGCTTGTGTTGGTGATGTCATGTGACAGGTTGGCTGTATGTGCCTTTGTTCAGTGACTGAGTAGTAGATTTTCATGTGACTAAACTTGGTCAGATTGATAGCACATGTTCATGCATGCTTTGCTTATTGTTCACCTGGGTTTGTGCATTTCATATGCTTTCAGGTGTGCTGTTTTGCTGAGATGAAATAAAAGATAGATCAAACACCGTATACCACCCCATGTGGTCTGCTGTTACTGAGATTGTGGGGAAGAGCGAGCCTTCCTTTCCCCCCTGTCTATCCCACCCTTATTCACCCTACCACACCTCCATGCAAACCTCCGCCAAGGAAGTACTTGATGACATGAAACTGTTTGAAAATCATGTAACAGTTTGGATGTTGACCCCGAAACCATACATATTCTGTATACATGTGTATCACAAAAACAGCACAGTGAGGCATATTTTGACCGTGGAAATCTTCAGTACAAACCTCCATCAAGGATATACTCACTGGTTCAGACTTTACAGTTACACTATTAGAAACCACTTGGCGGTTGAACTTAAAACCCATGTGAGTAAGAGAGTTAACTGAAAATGTGAAATGACACCAAATAATTCAATACAAGGTTATCCTTTGGTTTGTTGAACTTTAGAAGTCAACCAGTCACCATTCAACTTACCTTCTTCCCTCCTGCAAAACGAGCTACAGAAAGTTCTCTTTCTTTCCTCGGACCATCGGAGATTGGAACTCCCTTCCACCTGAGGCAGTGACATCAGCCTCAGTGGAAGGCTTCAAGTCCCGGATTTAAATAAGCAACGCCCCCCCCCCCTCCCCAATTCACACCCATTTCCCCAATCCCTCCCTCCACAACCCCGCCTACCCTTCCCAACTCCGGACCCACCTTGCATCCCTTCTCCTCCCCCTCCCCCCCACACCCCCCCACCACCCCCCACCCTCCACCCCCCATTACATTGAGGCCGACCATCTGGGCGGCTACATTTTTGCTTGCAGTCTTTCTGCCTGATGGAAGTCCCCCTTTAGTACAACAACAGAACTATCAAAAAGATGATAGTGGTTGTTTAAAGAAAGAAGAAGAAGAAGAAAACATTAATGGCAAGCAAAATCAATCTGAGTAGGGGTGTGGTTGTGTGAGGGATGGGGGGAAGGGTCAAGCTAGTTTTGCCCTCTATCAAATTTAACGGTTATTGATGTCTCCCTGTTTATACAGAGGGAATATTGTTGAAGTTGTCAGCATGCTTTTTAGTGGGTTTTTTCTTTTCTTTCTGCTTTTATTGTTTCTTTCGATTTTGCTGAATGTTCAAAAAAGATGCAGGACACTGTTTTTTAAGAGTATTTTACAAATAATTTGGCCGTTTAACGACCCAAAACGGCCAAATTTAAATCTTGAATAACACATAAACGGCCAGGCAGAATATGTTCATATTTAACTAATCTACTGAAAATCAAGTTTTTACTAATTTTAGAACTTCCGGTATAACAAAATAACCGGAAGTGCCAACCGGAAGTTACTGGGCTACCGAATGAAAATTCTAACTGTTTATACAGGGTTGAAGTTGTCGGCATGCTTTTTTTCTTCTTCTTTTATTGTTTCTTTTGATTTAGCTAAATGTTAAAACAAGATACCGGACACTGTTTTTTAAGTGTACGTTACGAATAATTTGGCCGTTGAAACGACCCCAAACGGCCAAAAACTGTAAAAACGGCCAAATTTAAATCTTCAGTAACACATAAACGGCCAGGCAGAATGTGTTCATATACTGATGAAAAAAGTTAGGGACCAGTCACACACACACATGCACAACTTTCCAACCACGAATGGCAATGCAATTGTTTTGGGCAAGCATTTAATTCATTATCACGTCAATCAGAGTACCAAATTTCATTCTGATTTGATTATCCGTTTGCTTTCCGTTTATGCCTTTCTTACCAAACATGAAGCTGTATTTTATGAACATTTTCAGCTAATTATCTTTGTTCAATAATTAATTGCAGTTACAAATTTGAGTGTCTATGCATAGTATCATCTTCTTCTTCTTCTTCTTAGCTATGCGTGGCCACAATCAACACTTTGATTATTTTGCCACGGAACCGGGGAGGTTCTATGCCACTTTTGCCGGAAGAAGGCTCAAGGCCTGAGAAGAAATAGTGTGACAAAAGGGGATAGATAAAAGAACCATAAGCCTAGCCAACTGTTGATCTGCTGGGTTGTTGGAAGTGGGGATGGGGTGTATCGAGATCAGCACGCACACTAGATAATAACAAACACAATGATGAACATTTTGTGATCCAAGTGTAATCTGGTTAGAGAACAAAGAAAGGCTCGTGCAGCGCGTGTGTGTCAAGAGCGCATGCGTGTCTACTCCAAAACTGTCTAACTACGGAATCATACCGAATCCTATCACATCTCCCCCCTTTTAATGGACAACAAAAGTGTGCATCGAGTTGCACTGATAATTATGATTTTAGAGTCTGAACAATAACCGAGGGAGGGATGTCACTTTCACTTTCACTATTAATTTTGAGTGTCTGGCTGATACGACAGACCACAGGGTGTAGATTTAGTCCCTGTATCTTGCTGGAGCGATAACGGCTCGTCCACAGCGGGTTGTCCTAACAGGAACTGGTGATGTAGAAGGGTTGGTCTGGCCGGACTGCTCTGGAAGGCAGGCTGCTGGTGTCCCGTGGGCGTTTGGCTGGTGGTATTGGATACCAGACTGGGGTGGTCCTGGTAACTGAGGACTAGCCAAAGGACTTGGGACTGGCTGAGGGTCAGGACAGGGTGTCTTGGGTTTGGATGGAAGTTGTGGACAGGCAGCACTCTGAGTAAGGGTACTCTGGGAAATGGACTGGGACAGACGGAGATGTTTGCGATTCCGCCTATACTGGGTACCGTAGGAGTTCTCCACCAGGTCAGATCTGGGTGCGATCTGGTCGAGGACTCTGGCAGGGTTGGACCACTGGGACTCATGGTCCAGTTTCTGCAGGACGTAGTCTCCTGGGAGGAGCTCTGGTTGGGACTGAGCTCCATGATGCCTGTCGAAGTATTTCTTGTTGTTTTCTTTGGCTTTGGCATCTCTCTGAGCGATGGTCTCTCGATCATACTGCTGAGGTTCCAGGTTGACGGGAAGCGTTGGAACCGTGGTCCTTAACCTTCTCCCCATGGCGAGTTCAGCTGGGCTCACTCCTGTAGACGCTGTGGGAGTTGCTCTGTATGACAGTAGAGCAAGGAAAGGATCCTTCTGCTGCAAGATCCGTTTGGCGATTTGCACTCCTCTTTCTGCTTCCCCATTGCTCTGTGGGAAGTAAGGACTACTGGTAACGTGCATGAAGTGCCAGGTGTCAGAGAAGATCCTGAATTCTGATGAGGAAAACTGTCGTCCGTTGTCTGTGACAAGAATGTTTGGGATCCCATGATGGGCGAAGATGTTCTTCAGTTTTCCGATGACACAGGCAGACAGGCTAGGGTAGGAGCGGTTGACAACATGGTTTTAACGGCACTGAAAGCTGCTCGCTGAGGCTCTCCCCACATCCACTCCTTGTCCTTTTCCAGCAGCTCTGTGTGACGTAAGTGTCCCGCGCGACCCGCTTTCTTTATTTCTTATCTACACCCCCCCCCCCCCCTTCTCCCCTCCCCACCCCCCCACCCTCTCTCCTTTTCATTTCTCGACCAGCCACCACTTTAATTGCCCGGCCGCTTCAAAGAGAACGCCGATTAAGGCCGTTGTCTGTTTGAAGTTCGATTTGTCTCCCCGGTCGGCATGTAACCCCTACCGAGGTTATCTCCCTTCACCCCCCCCCCCCCTCTTATCTACCCTCCTCACCATGAGAAAGTGACAACCATGGTCAATTCCCTTTGAAGACGGTTTTGCCTTTCCTATCATGAGCAAGGTTAGGAATGTCCGGCATGTGATAATGCTGTAATCGGCGCGTGATTGTTCTGTACATTTTGAACATCTTGTGATGTGTCGACTGCTGTAAACCAATGACAGGCTTTCATTGTTTGAAAGTGAAGGCTATAATTGGCGTAGTGAGAAAAAGTTTTTCACACAAGACGCTGAAACGTAGCTAGAGCAACACTCACAACCAGTCATAATAAGCCCACTAGTAAGTATTATTGATGACTGGTGATTGAGATCTGGTTTGTTTGACCCTAGTTTTGATCTAGATCCTATGTTCAATGATGAATAAGGAGTAGATAGATATGTTATTGAAAAGAAATGGTAAACATTCTGTTCTATTTATGTGCACTAATTATTTGTGTGTGTGTGTTTTTGACTTGAACACTTTTGGTACCAGAACCGGAGTTTATGCCTACTAACCCTTTTGTCTATTTTTAGTAGGAAACCTATGGGCCGCAATCTTGCACTTTATGATACCATTCCTTTCCAGGTGTTGGATGGAGAGTGATGTTGTCTTGATCACCTTTTATGTTTTACTGATCTCAGTTTGTTAACTGAAATTCAGTTTATTTATTAACTAGTGCTATTGTACAAGGGAAGCCTTCTAGCCGGTTGGGATTCACTAATTCCCTGCCGACTGAAGCCCCTTGTCTCTAAGCCATAGAGATCTACATCCACCTTCTCCTGTGATTATCAGCAGGGCATCGTGGGCCGGACGATTATCCCGGACTCCACCAAGCACCAAGACGGGACCGCCGCCAAGACGCCCCGCACCCAGAATCCGCGAGGAGACCACGCTTGAACCGTGCCATCCCGCGAAGCCGTAACCGGAACCCAGCCTCCCCAGCACTCGCCGATCACTACGGAGGAACTCAACCACAGCTAAGTCCCCCGGACTGCGCCAATCATTTGAACTTTCCTCCGGACAATGAAGATTAGTGACCCTTCTCGCTAGGGGCTAACCTTCTAGAAAGACAAAAGTCTTGTAAATCCTTTCGGATTCCATTGTTTTTCATTCACATTTTGTTTTGGCGCCATTGAGCTGCTTTATTATTATTGTTGCATAATCTTATGCAGATTTTGGGAGTAAATAAAATACAAGTGTCAAATAATCCTGAACCCTTTGGTCAGACTGATGAGAGTGGGAGTCTTGTAATTTCATGTAAAACCCTACTTCTCTCTGTCTGCCATTTAGAGCAATTCAACCACTTGTATTTCTTACAATCATACGAGCCAGAACCCGGGCACAAATATAAATTTATTAGATGAAAAGGGGCCGGGAAAGTTGCTCATCTCCCATACCCTAGAGAAGTGGGCTAAAGGCAAATTTTCTAAAGTCTTCCCTAGGGACTTAGCCTTTTAACCCATTACCTCGTCACACTCTGTCATTGGACGAAGGGTGCTGGACAGATTTGGGATGAAGCGACCAAGAAAGTTGACCATGCCCAGGATTCTCTGGAGGTCCGTGATATTCTGCGGTTCTGGCATGTTGATGATAGCTTCAACCTTCTCGTCGCTGGGACGCATGCCTTCTCCACTGATGCGATGGCCCAAGAAGTTGATGCTGGATTTCCGGAATTCTGACTTCTCTTGGTTGAGTTTGAGACCGACCTCTGCAAGTCTCTGGATGACTGCTGCAAGGTGCCTCTCATGTTCCTCTGCGTTCTTGCTGTGGATCAGGATGTCATCGAAGTAGCAAATGACATTGTCAATTCCATGAAGAATTTCTTCCATCTTCCTTTGGAATATCTCTGGTGCTGAGGTGATGCCAAATGGTAGTCTCTTGTAGTAAAACCTGCCGAAGGGTGTGATGAAGGTCGTAAGTTTCGCAGTTTGTAGGTCCAGAGGGATCTGCCAAAATCCTGATGTAGCATCCAATTTCGTGAAGATGGTGGAGCCTTTCAATTTGTGTAGGATGTCATCAATCGTCGGTATCATGTATCTTTCTCTTTTCACGGCAAGATTCAGCTTCTTGAGATCAGTACAGATTCTGACTGACCCTGACTTCTTCATGACAGCAACCATTGGGGCACACCAATCTGTTGGTTCAGTAATGGCTTCAATGATGTTCGCTTCTATCATTTTGTCCAGTTCGGCCTTGACCTTTTCGTGAAGTGGGATTGGTACCCTCCTGGCTGTGGGGATGCTGTATGGGTGAGCATCCTTCTTCAGCTGGATTTTCACGGGTGTACAATCCACTGGTTTTTGGTCGAGCTCACCAAACACGGGAGAGGAAAGCTCATCGATTCGCTGGACAAGGTTCAGTTGGCATGCGGCAGCTCGACTGAGAAGGTTGTCGGTGTTGGAATCAACGACGAAGATTTGCATACAGAGAGGGCCATTTTCTGTATGAACAGTCACGGTGAACTGTCCTCTGCATGTCAAGGGACCTGAAGGGCTACAGAGTGCTGCCTTTGTTTGCTGCAAGGGAGGAGGGCAAGGGAATTGGTTATATTGGGATGTAGAGACGACAGACACGTCAGCACCCGTGTCTATCTTGAAGCGGACCGGGGTGTTGCAAATGTCCAGGTATGTGAACCATGGAGGCTCACTAGCTGGAGTGGAGACAGAGCCCAGGAAATGTGTCTCCACCTCGTTCACCTGGGATCGCTGCTGCTGTCTGCAGACATTTGCGAAGTGTCCGTAGATCCCGCACTTGCTACAAACTTTGCCGCGAGCAGGACACTCGTTCCTGCTGTAATGTGGTTCTCGACCGCAGTTGCCGCACGTTCCACCTCCTCGGCGATGTTGGCCCGTACCCCCTCGTTGTCCTCTGGGATGTTGGTCTCCAGCATGTTGACCTCTGGCATGTTGACCTCTGGCGTGTTGATGACCTTCGCTGCCTCTCTGCGAAGAGTTGGCGTAAAAGGAGGCACGCCCTCCGTGGCCACCACCGCGGCGATGTCCCTATCATGCACCCCCATCTCTGCTGGAGCGCACTGCATCTACGCTGGCACTGGAATCACGCTGCTCCCGCAGCTGCTGCTTAACTAATTCATGCTGGCGCGCAATCTGAATGGCGTCCTTCAGGGTGAGGTCTGGCTGCAGCTGCAACTTTTCCGACAGCTCTCTGTCACACAGTCCTACCACGAGCCGGTCTCGGATAGCTGAATCCTTACACGGAAAATCGGCGTTTTCCGCCAGTTCATACAGAACACGAATGTATGTTTCTACGTTTTCGCCTGGGGCCTGCTGCCGCTGATTAAACACTGCCCGTTCGTGAATGACGTTACACTTTGGTGTGAAGTGGTCATTGAACATCTTAATCACGTCTTCAAGGTAGTATCAGGAGGGTCCGGAGGGTTTTGGCCTGCACAGTGACCTGTGTTGATGGTGAAAGTGGAGAAAATCCTTTCAGCATCGCAGCTCATGCTGTAGATGAGACTGGAAACCTGAATATCAAAGTCTTTCTTAGCTAACTCGCTGCATGTTCGGTATCGCATAAATCTTTGGCGCCATGTTGGCCACTGTTCCGGGTGTGAAAAGTCAAAATTGTCTGGTGGTTTGAAGGCCATGATGGTAGAAAAAGTCAAACAATGAAAAGGTTACTAAAAGTTCAATACACTTTGAAAGAAAAAACGATCTAAAATTAAAGTATAAAATTCTTAACAAAGTGGAAATTAGCGGGCGAGTAGCTGCTAGTAACTTTGAAAAAAAGTTCAAACAATAATGATGGACAAACTACGAAGTAATACAGGTCAGCATAGCGTCAATCATTGAAATTGAACAAACGTAGAACTTATCTGGATAATATTTGCACAATACACTGTGTAAAATCGGCTTCTGGTATGCTGCTAGACGCAAACGTCACAGGAGGCGTAAGCACTAGACTAGTTGTGGAAGACACGAACGGGAGCAAAACGTCACTAAGAGGCGTTAGCACTGGTTGAGTACGTGGCATTCATAGACCGCTGCCACCATATCGAGATCAGCACGCACACTAGATAATAACAAACACAATGATGAACATTTTGTGATCCAAGTGTAATCTGGTTAGAGAACAAAGAAAGGCTCGTGCAGCGCGTGTGTGTCAAGAGCGCATGCGTGTCTACTCCAAAACTGTCTAACTACGGAATCATACTGAATCCTATCACAGGGTGGAGGGGAGGAGGAGGAGAAAAACAGAGGGGGGAGGGCAGGCATTGCGCCAGAGTTTTTGAAAATGCGTTTGCCTTACGCAAAGTCGGCCAAAAAATGCGTAAACTAGGCTAAAAAATACGTCACATCATAACACTATAAGTATAAATTGATGTAAAATATAATAAAAACAAAAATAGCATGTTTTACGCCTATCCGCACATACCCACCTGTTTTCTATGCTTACGTCATTGCTGACATACGTCACAAGCCCTGCTGATCAAACCAACTGCAGTGCCAGTCAATGCCTGCCCCTGACCATTCACCTCGCATCAGTGTGTCACTGTGTGTCACCACGAGTGGAGATCTGGACTACAGTAGATCAGACTTATTGAGCAAACAACAGTAATATGTTGACCCCCTTTCACAACTCAAGAGGCAAGTTGTTTTCGATCAAAATAAAGTTTGCTAGCATTGAGACATTGGGGTTTTAGTGTGTTGCCTTAAAAATGCCCGATGACCATCTTGCTCGTTTGTGTTACTTCTCTATATTAAACAGTGGAGATTTTCTTTGGTCTGTTCCAGAAAAGGAATCAAGGCCTAAGCGTGTGTTTGGTGCAGTAGGCTGGTCGGTAGCACCTCTATTCAATACAGTACAGGCAGGCAGTGAGACTTCTAAAAGTCCGATTCAGCATTTAGACTCAGATGCAGTTTTGAGCAGACTTCGTTTTGCGTATACGCGTAAGCGCCGTGAAAATGCGTCATCGATTTTTAAAATGCGTCAAATACGCAAAAAAACATGCGTTAACGCGACCCCTGGGAGGCAACGTGACAGGCAACGTTTGACACTTCCTCGGGTGAAAGTTCATGTCCCATTTCTTCTCCCATTCCTCAAGGCGCTGGAGGTCTTCTTGTAAATGGGCATGGTCCTCTCCCGAGAAAATGAGTCGGTAAACTGTGGTGTCGTCAGCGAAGTCTTGCGTTCGATGAAAGCCTTTCTGGTAAGTCATTAATATAGACCAGAAATAAGCAGGGGCCGAGCACTGATCCTTGCGGTACTCCCGACTGGACACTCACATAGTCTGACTGGGTGCCCTCAAGGACGACCGACTGGCTCCGGCCGCAGAGAAAGTCCGCCACCCATCTGTTCACTTCACCTTGTACGCCGTATGTGTGTAGCTTATGTAGCAGAAGGCTGTGGTTGACTTTATCAAATGCCTTCTCAAAGTTCATGATGAGGATGTCTGTTTGCTGTCCTGCTTCAAGGCTCACTGTGATCTCCTCCATGAGCTCGATGAGCTGAGTCTCACAGCTGCGTTTCGCTCTGAAGCCATGCTGTTGGGAGGACAAGATCTTGTCAAGGTCCTGGCCTGGCCAAAGCGATGTACAGCGCCAACTGCGTCGGGCAAACTGGGAGTATATCAACAGTGCCCTGACAGCAGAGACCACTGACCATACCCCAAAATACAAACGCTTCTGGGCCTACATAAAAAACCCAGAGGACATCCAACACTGGAGTGGCTCCCCTCAAGGTTAACGGGACGCTGATCGCAGACCCCAGAGCAAAGGCAGAGGCCTTGAACAGCCAGTTCCAGTCGGCATTTAGTGAGGGCAGGAATACACCCGAGATGAGTTCATAGCAAAATGCAGCATGGATGAGAAATGCTACCCAGTGCTCGACTCTGTGACCATCTCAGAGGAAGGAATTAGACGCCTCCTAGCTGGACTGGACCCCTCCAAAGCCAACGGTCCTGACGAAATCAGCGCCCGGGTACTGAAGGAGCTATCTGCAGAGATTGCCCCCATCCTCACAAGGATCTACCAGTCCTCCATCAGAAACAGTCAAGTTCCATCAGACTGGAAGGATGCTCTGGTCTCTCCAATATTTAAGAAGGGAGAGCACTATGACCCTGCTACTTATGGGCCGGTCTCCCTGACATGCATTGCCTGCAAGATCCTGGAGCATGTTATGGTCAGCTCCATAATGAAGCACCTGGAGTTGAACAAGATCTTGTCCTCCCAACAGCATGGCTTCAGAGCGAAACGCAGCTGCGAGACTCAGCTCATCGAGCTCATGGAGGAGATCACAGTTAGCCTTGAAGCAGGACCTTTGGCCAGGAACCAGTGCTTTCCTTTACTGTAACCGAAATTGCTTATAACCGAGTTTACTATCAACGGGGAGTACTGTATTTAGATGCTTTGATGAGTAATTGTAGGAAAATTTGACCACGAAACCTTGACCATACACTGTTTATGAAGATGGGACTATCTAAAAAGCTTGACGGCTTGTTCTGTCCCTATTTACTACTACTACTAGCAGAAGCAACCTATAAGCCTGTAGGCTAAAGCAAACTAGGTACTAGAATTTTATCCAAATTTGAATGGACTTTTTTAATTTATATATATTAATAAATAAAGAAGTGGCTATGTTGCTGGTCATGGTAACTGAGGCTATTTTGCCAGTCACAGTAATTTAGCCTACCGGAGGGGGGGGGGGGGGTAGCCTGCAGGCTATCTTGCCGGTGGGGTATGTTTGAAAACCGAAACCGGGCGAAACCCCCCTTAAAACCCAAAACGGCGAAATCTAGGGAAATCGAGCAGGAAAACCTGAAACCTGGTAAAACCGAGTTTTGTTTATTTTCTATTATTTCGCTGTATTTCTTTAATTTTGTCATTAAGTGTCTTGATTTCTTAATTAATTAGTTTCAGATGGAAATTGTAATTGAACTTGATATAGGCTATTATAATATATTGTCGATTTTGATGTCCAAGTTTTTTTAATAATTTATTGATTATTCCGTTGTATTTCTTGGGGTACCATTAGGTACTTTAATCTTAATTAATCGGTTTCAGATGGAAATTGTAATTGAATTTTATCATGATTATATTGTTGATTATGATGTCCAGATTTGAACTTGAATATGAACTTGACTAATACTTAGATTATATCATATGAAGAAATTGAATGAATTGTTTGCTGATGATACCATCTGCCATCAGGACATTCAAGCTTCCACTGATCAAGACCTACTTCAGGACGATCTTGACAGACTTGCCTTATGGGAAGACCGTTGGAAAATGGCTTTCCACCCTCAGAAATGCTCTGTCCTACATGCGACCAGGCGCAAAAAGACACTGGAGAAGGCCTATATCCTTCACGGACACCAGCTCCAGTGCTGCCCCATGCAAAGTACTTGGGTGTCACGATTTCTGCTGATCTTAAGTGGGACACCCAAGTGAATGACATGGTCAGCAGGGCAAACAAAAGTCTGGGATTCCTGAGGAGGGCCTTGAAAGTGAACAACAAAAAAGTCAAGGAACAGGCCTTCAAAGCTATGGTGCGTCCCCTCCTGGAATACGCCAGCCCAGTCTGGGACCCCCCACAACAAGAGCAGCATTGACGCGCCATCGAAAAAGTCCAGAGCCGAGCTGCAAGATGGGTGGCCCATGACTATCATCAGGCAACAAGATCGGCAGACCTGAAAAACTTGAAATGGCCCCTTCTACAGACCCGTCGAACTGAAGCCCGTCTGACTACTTTCTTTAAATTCCACAATCTCCTCCAAATCAATTCCAAGTATCTTCCAACAAATACCCTGCAGAAGAAAAGTCTCTGTCAATCTCACTCAGCTTCATACGACATCCCTAGCCATAGAACTCAATACAGACAGTCCACTTTCTTTCCTCGCACTATCCCGCAGTGGAACGGCCTCCCTGAGGAAGTTGCCTAGACCCAGTCCTTGGAGGCCTTCAAGAGGGGCCTCCAAAAGCACCTCTACTAAACAACCATTCCTCTGCCTTCCCCTCCCCACCTCCAGCCCCTGCATCCCCACACCTAAAACCCCCACCAAAAACAGATGCCCCCCCCTCTTTTCTTTTTTTTTGCATGCATGTATTGTCCCCTAAATACAAATACTCCTGTGCATGCATCATGTGGGGCCCGTGTTTCCCCGGTTGATCTGGGGGGACTAAGCAGTCGTGCATGACACTCTACATGCATCATGTGGGGCCCGGGTGTCCCTGGCCAGTCTGGGTACATTTAACGGTCGGGCATGACCTTTAACTCGTCTTTCCCTCTATCACACCCACCCACCCCAACCCCCCTCCATCCCCCCCCTTCCCAAATCAAATCCTCACATATTTAACTCTTTTTTTTTTCCGGTTTTAAATTTCATTAATTCTTTCTACATGGTAAACTGTGTATCTGTGAATACTCAGTTATTTCCTGACTGTCTTGCAATCATTTCGTTCTTTTTATTTCCCCATAATGTTATTATTTCGCTTTGTACTCTATCTTTTGCTATTTTTCTATTTTTCGTACTTCCCCCTAAAGTGCAGCAGAACCTTCAGCGTGTTGAAGTTGGCTGCCTAAGGAGAAGAAGAAGAAGAATTCTTTTTGTCATTGACATTCTTTTACTTTGGTTGTTGTTAAGTTTCATTACTCTTAAAGTGTCTTTTGATGGTTGTACAGTTAAGCAATCCCACAGATTAAAAGCATAGTCCTATATTCAGCTTAAAAAAATGAGAATACTTTGAAACGTTATCAACGTCATGATGCACATAGACGCATTTGATCAAAAGCTTGTCTTTATTATGTATCCTTGTTTTGGTATCTAATCTGGATTTCTGTGTATTTGTAAACATAATGCATTGTGAAAATAAACTCACAGAGTGGCGAAAATGTATGACCTTGCTAATGCCTTTTTAAAAAAGTAGGAATTGTGAAGGTTTTTTTTTTTGTATTTCAATTACATTTTATTTCATTTTAGGTTATTTGTTTGTTTTCCGTTTTAATATAGCTGACTTTCATTGTTGAATGGTACAATACATTTGAGGGGGATTCGGGGGGGTGTGTACAGCCAGAAAGTACAATTAAGCTGCCATTCACGTACTGAAATACATTTTGATCACACACACAGTGATACACACCACACACACACAGTGACACACACACACACTCAGTGATGCACACACACACAGTGACACACACACACACACACACACACACACACACCATGTTCATTTCATCAATACCACAAGACACCAAATTGCACATTAAACTAAAGCATGAAATGTAAATGTAACCAAAGTACATCGCCGCTCACTAACTCAAAAAGTCAAAGCAACAAAGTTAACATGCATAGATCTTTCCGTATTTCATTCAATCGTGTGTCTATCAGTATGAAAACTTTTCAGTGTTTCCCATAAGGATAAAATGTGAGGGTCCCAGGGCCCCATGCAAAATTTCAAGCATCCCCAAGAGCACTTAAAAACCTACTTCAATGAAGGTAAATATGGGAAACACATAACTCATGATAAGCTACATAAATGCCTTGTCATGTTTAATACTTTGTGCATGCTCACGCACACAACAAAGAGTAGAGAGATTAAACTTCGTCTGTGAAAAAACTTGTGCGTCCTTGGGATGCACAGTCCTGAAATGAAAGAGTCCCTTCCTGATATTAGTGCTTCAGGGACGCACAAATGTGATTTTTTTTATATCTGTTGCAGGTGGCAGGCTCCGTGCTGAGGACTGGGGGAAGGGGTTAGGGTTAGGAAACACTGCTTTTATGTTAATGATTGTTCTGGGATCTGTTGCAGGTGGCAGGCTCCATGCTGAGGACTGGGGGAAGGAGTTATGTCCCTTGTTGCCGACCTGCCCGGTCGTTTTGGGCCTGGCTCAACTCCGTAGCCAATCAGTGAGTCCATGAATAATTAAGCGGAGCCTGTTTCCCCAATCAGTGGCGGCTGTGGCTTATTGTATTATTGTTATCTTTCATAAGATAACAATTATTGTTTATTGTATTATTGTTATCTTTCATAAGTTAACAATTATTGTTTATTGTATTATTGTTGGTCTTCCCAATGAAGTGGGTGTCAAATGCAGTGATGATGTCATCAACAGTATGATCTTCTTGAAACTGCATTCCGTTGTACACAGTCAGTCCTTCCATGCCTAGTGTGTGAAGAAACAGAGAGCTCTCTTGTAAGTCGGTTGTTCATCATCCAGTTTTGCAATGATGTTATAGTTCTTCCACATCTGCTTGAATAGTTTCCATTCATCCCCACCCTTCTTCACATTTAAAGGGGGTGGTGGTTGTACTCTTGCAGTGTCTCTGATTTCTGCCTTCAGCCATTGTTGGTAAAAGGAGAACGAAGAAAAAGAACGTAGGCAAGAAGAGCTAGGGGCCTTGTAGGGCTAGTCGATTCTTTTGACACATGGCAATGGACAAAGAAAGTGGGTCATGCAGCAGTCAACAGCAGACGATCTTTCCATGCAGGAGGAAGGGGTGACAAAAAGTCTGTACTCACAGTTTCAGACAGCACTTAGACACTCTACCCACCGCTGCTGCAAATGTTACGTAACTCACACACATGAAGGAACAATACAATGGGAAGACTTGTGTTCGTGATGCAGGCTGTACTACAGTAAGCTTGGAGAAAAGGAGAGGAGAGAGAAAGTCTTAATACCACAATCTATCAGAAACTACCAAAGCATGCAATAACGTAACAATTGTTATTCTACATATTGCTATGTTTTATTGTATTAACATTGTTATTCTCCATATCGCTATGTATTATTGTATTGACATTGTTTTTCTTTATATCGCTATGTATTATTGTATTAGCATTGTTATTCTACCTACATATCGCTATGTTTTATTGTATTATAGTTATTATTTTTACATATATCGCTATGTTTTATTGTATTTATTGTTATTATTTGTACACATCACTATGTTTTTATTGTGTTAATGTTATTATTTCTACATATCGCTATGTTTTATTGTATTAACATTGTTATTCTACATATCGCTATGTATTATTGTATTCACATAGTTATTCTACATATCGCTATGTTTTATTGTATTAACATTGTTATTCTACATATCGCTATGTTTTATTGTATTAACATTGTTATTCTACATATCGCTATGTTTTATTGTATTAACATTGTTATTCTACATATCGCTATGTTTTATTGTATTAACATTGTTATTCTACATATCGCTATGTTTTATTGTATTAACATTGTTATTCTACATATCGCTATGTATTATTGTATTAACATTGTTATTCTACATATCGCTATGTTTTATTGTATTAACATTGTTATTCTACATATCGCTATGTTTTATTGTATTAACATTGTTATTCTACATATCGCTATGTTTTATTGTATTAACATTGTTATTCTACATATCGCTATGTTTTATTGTATTAACATTGTTATTCTACATATCGCTATGTTTTATTGTATTAACATTGTTATTCTACATATCGCTATGTTTTATTGTATTAACATTGTTATTCTACATATCGCTATGTTTTATTGTATTAACATTGTTATTCTACATATCGCTATGTATTATTGTATTAACATTGTTATTCTACATATCGCTATGTTTTATTGTATTAACATTGTTATTCTACATATCGCTATGTTGTACATGTATTGTATTAACATTGTTATTCTACATATCGCTATGTTTTATTGTATTAACATTGTTATTCTACATATCGCTATGTTTTATTGTATTAACATTGTTATTCTACATATCGCTATGTTTTATTGTATTAACATTGTTATTCTACATATCGCTATGTTTTATTGTATTAACATTGTTATTCTACATATCGCTATGTTTTATTGTATTAAAACATTGTTATTCTACATATCGCTATGTTTTATTGTATTAACATTGTTATTCTACATATCGCTATGTATTATTGTATTAACATTGTTATTCTACATATCGCTATGTTTTATTGTATTAACATTGTTATTCTACATATCGCTATGTTGTACATGTATTGTATTAACATTGTTATTCTACATATCGCTATGTTTTATTGTATTAACATTGTTATTCTACATATCGCTATGTTTTATTGTATTAACATTGTTATTCTACATATCCATTGATAAAGGCGCATTTGCCGAAATATCCAGTATTTTTGTTTTGTCTCTTGTGCATAAAATAACGTCACTTTGCACTTGTCGTGTAGTTGTTTGTTTGTTGTATATTCTACATATCGCTATGTTTTATTGTATTAATATTGTTATTCAAGTCACTGAATGATCAAGCTCCCCTGTATCTCTCTGATCTTCTTCATCACTATATCCCAGCTCGCCAACTACGTTCGTCTTCTGATTCTCGTCTCCTTTCCCTTCCCTCCATCCGTCTCAAATCTGCTGGCCAACGTTCTTTTTTTTGTCAAGCATCATCTCTTTGGAATACTCTGCCTTCTCCTCTCTGACACTCCAACTCAGTCTCCTCATTCAAAACCTCTCTTAAAACCCATCTTTTTCCTGCTGCACCCTAAATATTTGATCAGTTGTCTATCGTTGTGTGCACGTGAGGGAAGATTGAATAAGAGGTTTGTGCTGTGTTTTGTGGTGTGTGTGTGTTGTGTGTGTGTGTGAGCATGCATGTGTGCATACATGTGTGCTTGTGTGTGTTTTGGTTTTGTGGGTTGTGTGTGCACGCATGTGTGTGTCTGTGTGCGTGTGTGTGTGTGTGTGTGTCTGTCTGTCTGCGTGTGTACGTTGTGTGTGAGGGTGTTTGTGTATGTTTGTTGGTGTATGTGGTCAGTCCGTGTGGCTTGGTTGCTGTGGCTTACTGAATGGGGTATGAACGAGTTGGCGTCGATAAATGTGTGTGTTCGTGTGCATGTGTGTGTGTGCGCGTGTGTGTGTGTTTGCCTCCTTCCACCTCTTCCTGCCTGCCTGACGACCATGACGACTCCACTCCTGTGCCACCACTCAACTTTCCTGTGTCTCCTGCTTCATCTGCCACAACCTCTCCTTCATCAGCCTTCCAGCACTGTGACTCTGTATCTGTTCTATCCTCCACCCCTTCATCTCCGTGTTGTGTTCCTGAACCATGTGTTGACAACTGCGTGACCAACGACTGTGACTCTGACTGTGATGTGTCTTCTAACCAGCCCTTTGCTTCTCTACTGCTGCCTTCAACGCCCAGATCTCTGTCTCCGCCTCCCCCTACAGCACCCAGCCACCAGTGTGACGTATCATCTGTGTCACTGAACTCTATTCCATCCTCTGACAGTTTTAGTGTATGTGTATTTAACGCCCAGTCTGTCTGCCCTGAGAACAAAGCGGACTATATTGCGGACTATGTTTTTGAGCATGACTTTGATTTAGTTTTTATAACCGAAACGTGGCTCAAAAGTAATGGACATGAACCTAAACTAAAGCAGCTAACTCCTCCTGGCTACAAAATTAAATCCTTCCCCCGTTCTTCTTTAGGTGGGGGCCTCGCTGTACTGTATAGGGACGTGTTAGATAAATTCCTTTCCTTCAACACAACCCTCCCCTTCCCCCATCTGTCTTTCGAGGCTGTAGAAGTTGTTCTTAGCATGTCTGGTCAATCTGTTGTCTTCTCCTGTATCTATCGCCCTCCCCCTAGCAGAACTAACAATCTCACCGATTCAATGTTTCATCCCGAATTTGAAGCCCTCCTTGACTCCTATTCTCTGAACCGCAGTCCTCTTATTGTGCTAGGTGATTTTAATTTTCACTTCGATAACCAACAGTCCTCTCACACAAAGCGTCTCTGCCTCTCACTTGCTAACCACTCCCTCTCTCAGCTTGTAACTGAGCCTACACACAACAAGGGCCACATCATAGACTGGCTAATCGCGCGTGATTCCGACCAACTTGTTTCATCAGTGTCAGTGTCTAAGATCCTTTCCTCTGACCATTTTGCCGTCCTCGCCAGTCTTAATCTTTCCAAAACTCCCAGAAATAAACGTACGGTCACACGCCGTAATCTCAAGTCTATAGATATTCATACTTTTAGTTCAGAGGCAACAGAACTCCTTTCTAACGTGAGTATTTCCGACGACCCTGCCTCGACTTTTAATTCTACTATGAGTAACTTGCTTGATAAACACGCTCCCCCATCCACTCGTGTTGTGCCCGATCGTCCCTGCGCTCCCTGGTACACGCCTGAACTTAGAGTAAGTAAACGCACTAGTCGTAAGGCTGAGCGTCAGTGGCGGGCCTCAAAACTAGAAATACATCGTCAGATATATCAGTTTCTTCGTAACATCTTCACTCTTCTTCTGGCCAAGGCAAAAACAAGCTATTTTTCATCTAAAATTCTTGAAGCCAACACAACAAAAGTCCTGTTCTCCACCATGTCTGATCTCCTAGGCAACAAGAAATCAAGTCCTCTGCCATCAAATATCAGTCCTGACAAACTGCCAGAAACCTTTTCCTCCTTCTTCTCCACCAAGATTATCGATCTACGATCAAAAATCGACTCCATGCCTTTTCAACCAACTATTCCAGACCCATCATTCACTGGTGTCCCCCTTCTCTCTTTCAAGCCGGTGTCTGAGACCGAAGTTCTTTCTACTTTGAAAGAAATGCATTTTAAATCCTGTGATCTTGACCCCATCCCAGCCTCTCTTTTCTCACAAATCTATCAACACCTTCTGCCATCAATCACCAACATCATCAATTCTTCTTTAGTTTCAGGTGTGTTTCCTTCTGCTTTCAAAACCGCTCTTGTAAGGCCCCTTCTCAAGAAGAACAATCTGGATCCTAATAATCTGAAAAACTACAGACCTGTATCTAACCTCCCTTTTCTCTCCAAACTCCTTGAGAAGACTGTCCTGAAACAACTTAACGATCATCTATCCTCAAACAATCTTCATCATCCTTATCAGTCTGCCTATAGAACCAACCACAGTACAGAAACAGCCCTTGTTCAAATCGTCAATGACCTCTTACTTGCTTCTGATGCTGGTCAAATCTCTCTTTTGACACTTCTTGATCTCTCTGCTGCCTTTGATACCATAGACCACTCCATTCTTCTGTCTCGTCTTGAACATACTTTTGGAATTAAGGGCCCTGCTCTTTCTTGCTTTTCCTCTTACCTTTCTGATCGTTTTCAATCAGTTCTGGTCAATGGTCGTCAGTCTGAACAGGTTAGGCTTTCTTGTGGAGTCCCCCAGGGGTCTGTGCTTGGTCCTGTCTTGTTTACTTTGTATACGTCACCTCTTGCCAATGTCATCGATCAGCACAACATGAAACATCACTTCTATGCAGATGACTCACAACTCCAAAACAGTACAACCCCTGAAGATCTAGATTCCATTCTTACAGAAAGTAACAACTGCTATATTGATATTCAAAATTGGATGGTTCAAAATAAACTTCAATTAAATGGTGAAAAAACCGAAGCAATGCTTGTAGGGACAAAAAACAAACTAGCCTCTGTTTCCATAGAGTCAATCCAACTGGGTAACAAATATCATTCCCCTCTCAGACTCAGTCAAAAACTTGGGTGTCACTTTGGACAATACTCTTTCCATGCAGAGTTTCCTGACATCAGACCTGTCAGTACTGCTACTATCAAATTCGTTGCATTGACTATATTCGTAAATACCTCTCACATGAAGCCACAGCAAAGCTTGTTACTTCCCTCATCCTATCTCGTATTGACTACTGTAATGCTCTCCTTTCTGGCCTATCAGTCTCTTCTCTATCTTGTCTCCAGCATATTCAAAACACAGCTGCTCGTCTTGTCCTTAGGAAGAAAAAGTTTGATCATGTTAGCCCTCTTCTGCGTTCTTTGCACTGGCTTCCTGTCGCAGACAGAATTGAGTATAAATTAAACACACTTTGCTATAAATCTATTCATAAAGCTGCTCCATCTTACCTCTGTGACAATATTTCCATCTATACGCCAGCTCGCACTTTACGTTCAGTTTCTGACCCTCTTTCTCTCCAGATCCCTAGGTATAAGCTTTCAACTGTTGGTCGGCGCTCTTTTGCTGTCTCAGGACCGACCTCCTGGAACAAACTTCCGCTCTCCCTCCGTCAGCGACCGACTCTCTCTGCTTTCAAAGCTAACCTCAAAACCCACCTGTTCCCCCGTCATTAAAGCTCCTCTCTCTTTATCTTCTCTCTCTTGCCATTAGGTCTGTTTCTGCTATATTCCATTATGTTATCTGTGTGTGTTCGCGTTGTATTGCGTTTGTGTTTGAATGCGCTTTGAATGCTAACGTGTGTGTGCGCTTTGATTTGATTTATATCAAGATTCAGCGCCGTATAAATACTGTATGTTGTTGTTGTTGTTGTTGTGTGTGTGTGTGTGTGTGTTATAGAGAGAGAGAGTTGCTTTGTATATGCGTTGTTGCTGGTTGGTGCCATTCTTGAATGCTGTTTTTGTTGTCTGTTGATGAATAATTGATTGTAAAGCGCTTTGGGCTCATCTGAGGTAAAGCGCTATATAAATGTACTATTATTATTATTATTATTATTATTCTACATATCGCTATGTATTATTGTATTAACATTGTTATTATTCTACATAATGCAGGGTGGACAAGGACAGAATCAAACAGGCGGGTCCTGATCGTGCGTGTGCGGAATGGCTGTTGCGATGCGGGGCTGCTGTCAAGTGGAAGGGCAAGGAATTCTGGGAGCAGGACTACAATTTGTTGCCGGGATCCAACTTTGAGCGCTACAGGATCGAAGAGATTGATGGAACTGGGTCGACCATTATGGCCCTGGGATTTCCTCATCTCAGTATGTTTGTGTGTGTGTTCATCTGTCTGTCTGTCTGTCTGTTGAATTTTGTGCATTGTAAGATGGAAGAGATTGATGGCACTGGGTCGACCATTATGGCCCTGGAATTTCCTCGTCTCAGTATGTTTGTGTGTGTGTTCATCTGTCTGTCTGTCTGTCTGTTGAATTTTGTGCATTGTAAGATGGAAGAGATTGATGGCACTGGGTCGACCATTATGGCCCTGGAATTTCCTCGTCTCGGTATGTTTGTGTGTGTGTTCATCTGTCTGTTGAATTTTGTGCATTGTAAGATGGATGAAATCAATGACACTGGGTTGACCATACTGATTGTGGCCCTGGGATTTCATCATCTCAGTATCTTTGTATGTGTGTTCATCTGTCTGCCTTTGTCTGTGTCACGAGTTTGTGACATTGTTCTTCTGAACAGACCGAGAAAGGCACAGTCTACCACTCTATCGCAAAGGACCCCGAGGTCTTTCTCCCTCTCTTCACCTAAAGGAGACATCCTACTCGTGAAATCCGTGCAACCCGTGTTAGCTCTGACCTCTCGCGAGACTCCACATTCAACTGGCGACTTCATGAGTTTCGACCGGTCAAACGTCACTCCATATTTTTCCTTCAGTTAAGCAACATCGCTTCATCGCTTCATCCTTTCTCCTTTTCATCGTTCTGTCCACCTACGGCCGCCCAGTGCTGAGGTGTGGTGAGGGCCACGTCCCTGAAGGATCCTGTTATCAATTGTTTATCCTGCACGAGTCCTAGACGTGGGGATAGCGAAGCTGTAGAGCTTCGGCTGACATCGTTTCTCCTCTTCATCTTCATCTCCATCTTCACCCCTTTTTATTTGGTTCCTCATTGTCCTCCCTTCTCCGTCATCGTCCCTGGCGTTCACTGGAGTCCTGTAAGAAAGCTGTGGCCGGTCTGGAACCCCTTCCACCTGCTCGCGCTTACCCCGAGCCCTTGGCGAGACCAGAGCTGCGACTGTCTTGTGGGGAGGATTCTTCTTCTTCATTCCGCCACGTGGAAGTTTGTCCTGATCCTGATCCTGAGCCTGAGCCTGAGCCTGAGCCTGAACCTGACCTGACCTGACCTGACCTGTTGCTGCCTGGTTGACCGCCCGGTCAACCGCTCTTTTCTCCGTTTCCGGCTGTGGGAGGCCGCCCGCCTTTCTGTCTGGCCCCGTGTTAGGCCCGATCTGTGGGCCTGTCTGTGCGTTCGGGCCAGGCTTCGACGTTCCTGTTGAGGAGTCTGGGGGCGACCTCTGCCGTCTCTCTTCTTTTGTTTCTGCTGCTGTAGCCTGCCCCAGGAGGGGGAGCAGTTTTTCTACTGACTTTTGTTTTCCCCTTTATCTTCTTCTTCGGACGCTCTGCTGTTTTTGTTGGACTTCTTTTCTTCGTCTGCCCTTTCGTCGTTTTTCCCTTCAATTTTGTGTTTCTGCTTACAAACTCTCTTTTAGTTATTCAGTTAAGTTGCCGGCTTTAGTTTATTCTTTGGACAAACTTTTGAATGCCATGTATATTGTGTAGATAATTTGTTAAACATTGTGTATTGAATCGTGTAAGTGTGTGTGTGTGTGCTTGCTTATAATAAATAGTCTTGTTTTGTATTGTACTTCTGGTGTGCGCGTGTGCCTTCTCCTGCGAGTTTGTCTGTCTGGGCGTGCGAGACTCTCCTCGGGGTTCGCGATTTCCCTCTCCCGATCTCTGATCAGGATCGAGCGGGGGATTTCGTGACATCTTGGGCTCGTCCGGGATTGTCTCGCATCTGTCCCGGGCCGGCAGGTTCGCTGGGATAAGGCAGTGAATGTTTGGAGTGTGAATGTAAGGGTGGTTGGTTGGGAGACCGTGTAGAGGCAAGGCGGTCCGATTTTCCCTCATTGCTTAGGTCTTTTGGCCGGTTGAGTGGAAAATTTGTTGTGTTCGTTTTGTTTACTTGTTTGTCGGAGAGCGTGTGAAATATAGTTATTTAAGACCACTTATAGTTTTCTTTGTGTGTGTTCTAAAGTTTTGAGCGCACACGCGTTTATAAAACAAACTGAGATAAAGTTTGTTTAGGGTTTTTCTTAGTTTGTTTTGGGAATAGGGGGTTAAAAGAGGGGATTAGTTAGGAATAAAGGGGGGAAAGAACTGGGGAAAAGAAATAGTTCTAGTTCCTTCAACAACAACAAAAAAGATCTCGACTGGTTGAGCTTTGGCTTGTTCAGTCTGAGAAATGATTCCCTCCCTTGACACACTAGTTTGCATGCATTGACTGAGTGCTGGAGTGTGTTAGTCTTATTTAAAAATTCATTAATGTGTTGTTGTTTTTTTGTGTTCATATATATGTACGCGCATATTTAACTAGCAAACTAAACCCGGACTATTCACTTGGAACTATTATCGTGTCTGTGACTGGTTCTATTTTGCAAGACAATTCTTGGTTTTGATGCATTGTAGTTGATTTGCACTGAATTGCTGTGTTCCGTGCATTGGATTGTGTCTTGCATTGAGTTACCATTTTTTTATTCCATCGCTTGGTTATTTGTTGAGTTGCATGTGAACCTGTGCGCGCACGCGTTTATGCTTAGCGTAGCTTGTGCTATAGAGCAAACTTGCTGGGATAAACCGGAACGTTTTTGTGCAACACAAACCGTAGTTTTTATAACGCTTTCAAACACTGGGGTGTGTTCATAGCTACATCGTGTTAGTTTTACCGCAGAAAGTTACCGCAGGAAGTTACTGTGCGCTGTTTGGCCGTTGAGGTAGTTCGTGCGACCGCCTCCCGTGGTGCGCAATAGGGTTTTTGTGCAAACGTGGTGGTTGTCCACGCGGGTCGTTTAGTCGCAGAAGCGTTCTACGCTGCGTAAATTAGCGCAATAGTGGTTAGTGTGGTAAAGCTTTATGCGAAGTAGTTTAGTTAGTGTTTGGTTTAGTGTTGTTTAATTCGACGTAGTTTGTGGGATTTCCTGCGCGCGTTAGTGTGTGTTACTGCGATTCATCATCTTCGTTGCATAACCGTGAGTGTTGGAAAAAAAAAAAAGATGGCAAGTCACGAGTATGATTTAAGGTCGCGCAGTGGGGCTATGTGGGACCTGTCGACGGATCCTTCTGTACCGACTACGCCCTCAGCTGTTTCTACCTCCGTCGTTACTACCGTTGTCCTCACCCCCATCTTCTTCCATAACTTCTGTGGCTACGGCTATGCACACTCCGGTTGTCCATGCTGCAGTTGACCATGGAGGAGCACGGTCTAGGGTTGGACCAGTTTCGACTCCCCTTAGCCTTGGTCGTGGTAGGGGAATCTTTCTTAAGTCAGGTGCCACGACAGAGGAGAAGCCTGGAGAGCACCATCCTTCCTCGAAAGGAAACAGCGAGTTTTCCATGTTCATGGCTGCCATGGCTCAGATGGAGCAGCAAAGAAGGGAAGAGATGGCTGAGATTGAACAGCTTAGAAGAGAGGAAAAAGAAGAGCAGGAAAGACTTAGGAAGGAGGAGGAGGAAAAGAAAGAACAACGAAGGAGAGAGGAGCGAGCTGAACAGAAGGAGGAAGAGGAAAAGAAAGAACAACGAAGGAAGGAAGAAGAAGAAAAGAAAGAACAGCTTAGAAGAGAGGAAAAAGAAGAGCAGGAAAGACTTAGGAAGGAAGAAGAAGAGAGGAAAGAACAGCGATGGAGAGAGGAAATGAAGCTGGAGAGGGAACTAAGAAGAGAGGAAGAGGAAAGGAAGGAGCAACGAAAGAAGGAGGAAAGAGAAGAGAAAGAACGCAGGTGGAGAGAAGAGAAAGAGGAACGTGAGGCGATTCGCCAAGAGGAAGTGAGAAGGAGAGAAAAGCTGGAACAAGGACGTGAGTCAGGAAGCAGGTCTAAGGTGTCGACCCCTGTACTCAAGCTTCCAGAACTGAAACCCGGCGAAGATATTGACTTGTTCCTAGAACATTTCGAGAAAATGGCTAAGATCTACCTCTTAACTGATGATGAGAAACTCATCCATCTGTCATCTTCCCTCACCGGCAGAGCCAAGGAAGCCTGTTTCAAGATGGGAGAGGACGAGACCTATGATAATTTACAGAAGGTTCTTCGTCAACAGTTTCGCCTTTCGCCTGAGACCTATCGCCGGAAGTTCCGCAATGGTAAGAAGGAGCCCAGTGAAACTTTCTACCAGTTTGGGACAAGGCTTCGTCAGGCACTGAAGCACTGGGAGGAGCTCTCTGAGGCCGAGCTGAAGGATTTAATCCTCATTGAGCAGCTCTACAACACCGTGTCCCCTGAGCTCCGAATACGGATGAGTGAGAAGAAGCCGACTACATTCGACGCTGCCATCGAGATCGCAGAGACTTACTCGGAGGCTAGGAGAACTGTCGCCTCCAGGGGATCTGCCAAAGATAGTCATACACCTGACTCCACTCCTCTCCAGGAAACTACTCCTCCGTCTCCAACCAAATCACCGACAAAGAACCAAAAGGTGTGTTTCCACTGCCGGACCCTAGGGCATATTAGGAGGTTCTGTCCCGAGTTGCGGAGACCATCTTTCCAGAATAGCGGTTCGCAGGATGGGAAGGCCTCCGGAAGTTGGAAAGCCCTTAGCCAGTTTGCTTCTTCACCATGCAGGGAAGGATGTCCTGTCTTCCCCTCCAGAGTGGCTGGAAAAGTTGTTGACAGCGTCAGAGACACCGGCGCTACGGCCATTTTCGTGGACGAAGTGCTCGTACCATCTGGGGCGCCCAGAGGACCGGTGTGCGAAGTGTCAGGAGTTGAAGCCCAATTTGTGTGTCGTCGCCCTACCTACTTGGTCGAGATGTGCACCCCTTACTTCGAAGGCAAGGTATGGGCAGTGGCCCTTAAGCAACCGGCGTGTTCATTGCTGTTGGGGAATACTGTGTGCTTCGAGGATGGGACGGAGCAGACTCTAGCGTCTATTCTGCCCGAGAAAGTTTACGTGGGCGCAGTTACTCGCGCCATGGCCAAGAAGGTGGATGAACTCCAACCCATTGTCCGGCCGGGACTGGAAGTGTTGCAAGACAGCCAGCTGGATAGGGTGAGGGAGTTACTGGACGCTGAACCTAGGGCTACCAAGACCAGCTCTATCTCATTTGAGGAGGAGAAAGGGATACTCTGCCGCCACCATCAGAACGACCGCACTGGTGCCAAGCGAGTTGTTGAGCCACCACCGGTGCAGAAAGTGGCTCATGACGCACCCATGGCTGGACACATGAGCACCCGCCGGACTCAAGAGAGGGTACAGCAGGGTTTTTATTGGACCCACTTTGCCAGAGACAAGCGCAGGTCCTCCGGCGTATCTCCCGGCGGCTACGTGAGGTCCGTCTGGCGGTCCGATCCAGTAAGTGTGAGACCAGCAAGAGCGAAGTGTCGTCCCTTGGTCACTTCATCAAATGGGGACATGTTTTGCCAGAGGAAGAGAGAGTGCGGAAGGTTGCACAAGCCAAACCTTCAGAGGACAACTTGGCGACGTCCCAGGCTGCGACACGATGAGTGTTTTCACCCAGTACGTGCTTTTCCGGAAGGGGGGTGTGTCACGAGTTTGTGACATTGTTCTTCTGAACAGACCGAGAAAGGCACAGTCTACCACTCTATCGCAAAGGACCCCGAGGTCTTTCTCCCTCTCTTCACCTAAAGGAGACATCCTACTCGTGAAATCCGTGCAACCCGTGTTAGCTCTGACCTCTCGCGAGACTCCACATTCAACTGGCGACTTCATGAGTTTCGACCGGTCAAACGTCACTCCATATTTTTCCTTCAGTTAAGCAACATCGCTTCATCGCTTCATCCTTTCTCCTTTTCATCGTTCTGTCCACCTACGGCCGCCCAGTGCTGAGGTGTGGTGAGGGCCACGTCCCTGAAGGATCCTGTTATCAATTGTTTATCCTGCACGAGTCCTAGACGTGGGGATAGCGAAGCTGTAGAGCTTCGGCTGACATCGTTTCTCCTCTTCATCTTCATCTCCATCTTCACCCCTTTTTATTTGGTTCCTCATTGTCCTCCCTTCTCCGTCATCGTCCCTGGCGTTCACTGGAGTCCTGTAAGAAAGCTGTGGCCGGTCTGGAACCCCTTCCACCTGCTCGCGCTTACCCCGAGCCCTTGGCGAGACCAGAGCTGCGACTGTCTTGTGGGGAGGATTCTTCTTCTTCATTCCGCCACGTGGAAGTTTGTCCTGATCCTGATCCTGATCCTGAGCCTGAGCCTGAGCCTGAGCCTGAACCTGACCTGACCTGACCTGTTGCTGCCTGGTTGACCGCCCGGTCAACCGCTCTTTTCTCCGTTTCCGGCTGTGGGAGGCCGCCCGCCTTTCTGTCTGGCCCCGTGTTAGGCCCGATCTGTGGGCCTGTCTGTGCGTTCGGGCCAGGCTTCGACGTTCCTGTTGAGGAGTCTGGGGGCGACCTCTGCCGTCTCTCTTCTTTTGTTTCTGCTGCTGTAGCCTGCCCCAGGAGGGGGAGCAGTTTTTCTACTGACTTTTGTTTTCCCCTTTATCTTCTTCTTCGGACGCTCTGCTGTTTTTGTTGGACTTCTTTTCTTCGTCTGCCCTTTCGTCGTTTTTCCCTTCAATTTTGTGTTTCTGCTTACAAACTCTCTTTTAGTTATTCAGTTAAGTTGCCGGCTTTAGTTTATTCTTTGGACAAACTTTTGAATGCCATGTATATTGTGTAGATAATTTGTTAAACATTGTGTATTGAATCGTGTAAGTGTGTGTGTGTGTGCTTGCTTATAATAAATAGTCTTGTTTTGTATTGTACTCCTGGTGTGCGCGTGTGCCTTCTCCTGCGAGTTTGTCTGTCTGGGCGTGCAAGACTCTCCTCGGGGTTCGCGATTTCCCTCTCCCGATCTCTGATCAGGATCGAGCGGGGGATTTCGTGACAGTCTGTCTGTCTGTTTATCTGTCTGCCTACTTTCTGTCTGTCTGTTTGTATGTCTGTCCCTTTGTCTCCTATATATGTCTGCCTGCTGTCTGTCTATGTGTTTTTCTGTCTATCTTCTGTCTGCCTGTGTATCTGTATCAGTGTATGTATGTATGTATGTATGTGGTCTCTCTGCCTGTCTGTGTGAGTGCTTGTCAGTGTCTGTGCCAGTGGCTGTATGCATGTATGTATGTATGTATCATTGTATGTATGTGGTCTCTCTGCCTGTCTGTGTGAGTGTTTGTCAGTGTCTGTGCCAGTGGCTGTATGCATGTATGTATGTATGTGGTCTCTCTGCTTGTCTGTGTGAGTGCATGTCAGTGTTCTGTGCCAGTGGCTGTATGTATGTATGTATGTATGTATGTATGTGGTCTCTGCCTTTCTGTGTGAGTGCTTGCCAGTGGCTGTATGTATGTATGTGGTCTCTCTGCCTGTCTGTGTGAGTGCTTGTCAGTGTCTGTGGCTGTATGTATGTATGTGGTCTCTCTGACTGTCTGTGTGAGTGCTTGTCAGTGTCTGTGCCAGTGGCTGTATGTATGTATGTGGTCTCTCTGCCTGTCTGTGTGAGTGCTTGTCTGTGCCAGTGGCTGTATGTATGTATGTGGTCTCTTTGCCTGTCTGTGTGAGTGCTTGTCAGTGTCTGTGGCTGTATGTATGTATGTGGTCTCTGTGCCTGTCTGTGTGAGTGCTTGTCAGTGGCTGTAAGTGCAGTGTTGTTCTGTGTCCTAACCAGAGGCTTGAAACATGAATTTTGTTCAAATGTTGTTGCTAATAATATTCTGGTATCAATTTGTAGGGACTGAGTGAGTATTATAACAAATGTAAGCAGGTCCCTACATGACTAGCTATCAATATAACGTGTTATCAATGATATATTGTGGTGTTATTTTTGTGTCATTATGGTTTGTCATTATAGATAGACTGAAAAACATGCGTCATATCATCCTGCATGACTGTCGCTATTTGTACGACGTGTGTTGTTATGTGTCATTGTGGTGTTATCAATTCTTACAGAGGGACTGACACATGTGTGTCATATCATCCTGCACGACTGTCGCTATTTGTACGACGTGTGTTGTTATGTGTCATTGTGGTGTTATCAATTCTTACAGAGGGACTGACACATGTGTGTCATATCATCCTGCACGACTGTCGCTATTTGTACGACGTGTGTTGTTATGTGTCATTGTGGTGTTATTATCAATTCTTACAGAGGGACTGACACATGTGCGTCGTATCATCCTGCACGACTGTCGCTATTTGTACGACGACGCCCTGACTTACCTCCCTTTGGTGAAGGACTCGCTGCAGGTTTTACAAATCTCCAACTGTGGAGACATCACTAATAAAGGGTTAACGCCTTTGACACAATTAGTGTGAGTCATCATCATCATCATCTTTTTTGTCATCTTTTGTCATCATCATCATCAACATCTTTCATCCTCCTCAGCATCATCCTTTTCATCATCATCATCATCATGTAGCTAACAGTCATGTTTCGCATAATAATAGCTGAGGGGACTTCACAGATAGAGGGTTAACTCAACTGACAACAGTAACATTGGCATGGGTGATTTATAATTGTCAGTTCTGTTTCATTATGAACATTAACAATGTTTTACCGTTTCCTGGTGTTTCATGGACAGCTTGAAAGAGTTTGACATCAGTTATCCCAATAACATTATGTTTCTTTTGTACCCTACATGCACTTGAAGCAGCTTACTCACTGTATGGTTGTATGAAAATGAAAGTAGTTTCAATCTTCTATGAAAATGTATTAAACTAAAGGTGACCTTTTTAACACCAACTTTTATTTGTTTTTTGGGGTTTTATTTGAAGAAACTGGCCTTGTTCTTATGTCCATTAAAACTGGGGTGGGGGTTTTCTCAAAAACCTTGATGAGTTGACTTTTTTTCTTTTTGTAAGTAAATTTCTTTTGTTTGTTCAAGGACTTTATTTGTTCTTTTTCTGTTTCCTAGCAACCTGAGGGAGCTGACGCTGTTCCAGCTGCCGGAGGTCAAGGATCGTGTGGGGGCAGCGGCCATGTTGACATCAGCACTTCCTGGCTGTCACGTGACCTTCACCGACCTTTGACCTGACCCAGAGGTCACTGAGGCTGACTCCAAAGACACATGATGCGTTTGTTAAAACATTTATTGCAGTTTAGTCTAATGTCATCGACTGTGGTGTAGTCCCAAAGACATGATGTGTGATGGAACATTGCTTGATGTTCTGAACATTATGTAATATGTTCACGTTATTGCAGATCATAGGTTTGACAGTCATGTGCCTGTGATTTTGTAAATATATTGACAAAGTGAAATGCAACGTTGGTGAAAAATTAGATCAAAGCATTTTAGTTACTGTCACATGCCTTCCTCGTTGTAAAATTAATATACTGATGAAAAGGTACAGTCAATGCTATAGTCAATGCTACAGTTACTGTCACATGCCTTCCTCGTAAAATTAATATACTGATGAAAAGGTACAGTCAATGCTACAGTTACTGTCACATGCCTTCCTCGTAAAATTAATATACTGATGAAAAGGTACAGTCAATGCTATAGTCAATGCTACAGTTACTGTCACATGCCTTCCTCGTTGTAAAATTAATATACTGATGAAAAGGTACAGTCAATGCTACAGTTACTGTCAAATGCCTTCCACGTTGTAAAATTAATATACTGATGAGAAGGTACAGTCAATGCTACAGTTACTGTCACATGCCTTCCTCGTTGTAAAATTAATATACTGATGAAAAGGTACAGTCAATGCTACAGTTACTGTCAAATGCCTTCCACGTTGTAAAATTAATATACTGATGAGAAGGTACAGTCAATGCTACAGTTACTGTCACATGCCTTCCACGTTGTAAAATTAATATACTGATGAAAAGGTACAGTCAATGCTATAGTCAATGCTACAGTTACTGTCACATGCCTTCCTCGTTGTAAAATTAATATACTGATGAAAAGGTACAGTCAATGCTATAGTCAATGCTACAGTTACTGTCACATGCCTTCCTCGTTGTAAAATTAATATACTGATGAAAAGGTACAGTCAATGCTACAGTTACTGTCAAATGCCTTCCACGTTGTAAAATTAATATACTGATGAGAAGGTACAGTCAATGCTACAGTTACTGTCACATGCCTTCCACGTTGTAAAATTAATATACTGATGAAAAGGTACAGTCAATGCTATAGTCAATGCTACAGTCAATGCTACAGTTACTGTCACATGCCTTCCACATTGTGAAATTAATATACTGATGAAAAGGTACAGTCAATGCTACAGTTAATGCTACAGTGGTCACAGTGAGATAAAGGCATTTTAGTTGCTGTCACATGCCTTCCACGTTGTAAAATTAATATACTGATGAAAAGGTACAGTCAATGCTACAGTTACTGTCGCATGCCTTCCACGTTGTAAAATTAATATACTGATGAAAAGGTACAGTCAATGCTATAGTCAATGCTACAGTTACTGTCACATGCCTTCCACATTGTGAAATTAATATACTGATGAAAAGGTACAGTCAATGCTACAGTTAATGCTACAGTGGTCACAGTGAGATAAAGGCATTTTAGTTGCTGTCACATGCCTTCCACGTTGTAAAATTAATATACTGATGAAAAGGTAAGTCAATGCTACAGTGGTGAAGCTTCCCACTCTCTTTGTGTAGGCTTCCTTAAAGAATCGGCAAAGTTGCACTTTAGACCCCTCCCCTCATGTTTAAGACCCTCAGTCGCAAGTCTGCTTCTTTCAGTTTTATGAAAATCATCCCATCATGTGGCAGCAAGGCACAATCCCTCAGGACTTCAAAGATGCCACCATCGTACACCTGTACAAGAGGAAGGGCAACAAACAGGCATGTGATAACCACAGAGGCATCTCCTTGTTAAGCATTGCTGGAAAAGTCCTCGCCTGAGTACTGCTCAATCGACTCATCAAACATCTTGAACAACACCTCTTGCCGGAGAGCCAGTGTGGCTTTAGAAAGGAGCGAGGCACAATAGACATGGTGTTTGCCGCACGCCACCTGCAGGAGAAGTGTCCAGAACAAAGCCTCTTGCCGGAGAACCAGTGTGGCTTTAGAAAGGAGCGAGGCACAATAGACATGATGTTTGCCGCACGCCACATGCAGGAGAAGTGTCCAGAACAAAGCCTCTTGCCGGAGAGCCAGTGTGGCTTTAGAAAGGAGCGAGGCACAATAGACATGATGTTTGCCGCACGCCACCTGCAGGAGAAGTGTCCAGAACAAAACCTCTTGCCAGAGAGCCAGTGTGGCTTTAGAAAGGAGCGAGGCACAATAGACATGGTGTTTGCCGCACGCCACCTGCAGGAGAAGTGTCCAGAACAAAGCCTCTTGCCAGAGAGCCAGTGTGGCTTTAGAAAGGAGCGAGGCACAATAGACATGGTGTTTGCCGCACGCCACCTGCAGGAGAAGTGTCCAGAACAAAGCCTCTTGCCGGAGAGCCAGTGTGGCTTTAGAAAGGAGCAAGGCACAATAGACATGGTGTTTGCCGCACGCCACCTGCAGGAGAAGTGTCCATAACAAAGCCTCTTGCCAGAGAGCCAGTGTGGCTTTAGAAAGGAGCGAGGCACAATAGACATGGTGTTTGCCGCACGCCACCTGCAGGAGAAGTGTCCATAACAAAGCCTCTTGCCAGAGAGCCAGTGTGGCTTTAGAAAGGAGCGAGGCACAATAGACATGGTGTTTGCCGCACGCCACCTGCAGGAGAAGTGTCCAGAACAAAGCCTCTTGCCAGAGAGCCAGTGTGGCTTTAGAAAGGAGCGAGGCACAATAGACATGGTGTTTGCCGCACGCCACCTGCAGGAGAAGTGTCCAGAACAAAGCCTCTTGCCAGAGAGCCAGTGTGGCTTTAGAAAGGAGCGAGGCACAATAGACATGGTGTTTGCCGCACGCCACCTGCAGGAGAAGTGTCCATAACAAAGCCTCTTGCCAGAGAGCCAGTGTGGCTTTAGAAAGGAGCGAGGCACAATAGACATGGTGTTTGCTGCACGCCACCTGCAGGAGAAGTGTCTAGAACAAAGCCTCTTGCCAGAGAGCCAGTGTGGCTTTAGAAAGGAGCGAGGCACAATAGACATGGTGTTTGCTGCACGCCACCTGCAGGAGAAGTGTCTAGAACAAAGCCTCTTGCCAGAGAGCCAGAAAGGAGCGAGGCACAATAGACATGGTGTTTGCCGCACGCCACATGCAGGAGAAGTGTCCAGAACAAAGCCTCTTGCCAGAGAGCCAGTGTGGCTTTAGAAAGGAGCGAGGCACAACAGACATGGTGTTTGCCGCACACCACCTGCAGGAGAAATGCCAAGAACAAAATGTTGACCTCTACACTACCTTTGTTGACCTCACAAAGGCATTTGATACCATGAGTCGAGAAGGCCTCTGGAAAATAATGAGCAAGTTTGGCTGTCCACCAAAATTCATCAAGATGGTTTGCCAGTTTCATGATGGCATGCAGGCCCAAATCCTCTATGACGGAGAGTCATCTGCCCCTTTTCCTGTCACCAATGGAGTGAAACAAGGCTGTGTGCTTGCTCCAGATGTTCAGCATGATGTTCACCGCAATGCTGACAGATGCCTTTCAAGAAGATGACCCTGGCATTGACATCGGATACAGAACGGATGTGAAGCTGTTCAACCTGCGACGCCTCCAGGCAAAGACCAAGGTCCAGGTTGACAGGCTGAGAGAACTCCTGTTTGCTGATGACTGTGCCCTCAATGCTGGAAATCAGGAAGACATGCAGTGCTCCATGGACTCGTTCTCTGCTGCCCGTGACAACTTTGTCTCACCATAAGCACCAAGAAGACTGAAGTGATGTACCAGCCTGCTCCTGGGAAAGACTATGAGGAACCCACAGTGACAGTGAATGGTCAGACACTGGCAGCGGTGGATAAATTCACGTACCTAGGCACCACTCTTTCCCGCACTGTACATATCGATGATGAGACAGACACCAGAATTGCAAAGGCAAGCTCTGTCTGGCAGACTGCACTCATCAGTGTGGGATCGAACTGGAGTGCACGTGTCCACCAAACTGAAGGTCTGCAGAGCCATCGTCCTCACCACTCTTCTGTATTCATGTGAAATGTGGACTGTATACCAAAGGCATGCAAAGAAACTAAACCGTTTCCATATCAACTGCCTGCGCAAGCTACTCAAAGTGAAATGGCAGGACAATATCCCTGACACTGAGATCCTCCAGCGGACAGGCATGACCAGCATCTTTACGTTGCTTCGCAGGTCTCAGCTCCGCTGGGCTGGGCATGTTGTTAGAATGTCTGATGAGCGCCTCCCAAAATGCATCTATGGAGAACTCCAGTTTGGTGCACGTAACCATGGAGGGCAAAAGAAACGGTTCAAGGACACCCTCAAAGTGTCTAATCTACAGACTAGGCAGCCTAATCTGTAGAATAGGCAGCCTAGTCTGTTGACTAGGCAGAGTCCCTAGTCTTCAGATTAGGCAGTCCTTGTTTTATTCTCCTACATAACTCTTCTATATTTTAACACCAAGAATACAATAGTAGTGTCATAAAAATAAGTTTATTGACTTCTTTTTTTTACTCCATTGGTTGTTTGTCTGTCTGTATTGCAACATCACTAAAAACAATAATACAGTGGAACCCGGTTATAAGAAAATCGAAGGGAAATAATTTTTTGTTTTCTTATATCCGGGTTTTCTTATATCCGATAATAGGATATAAAAAAACTTTTGGAATTTATTTTCTTATAACCGTTTTGAATGGGAAAAAAGGGAAGAGAAAAATAATAAAATAAAAGACAAACAGAAACATAAAACAGAAAATGAAAAACAAAAAATGAAGGCAGACGTGGTGTGAGTTGCATGATGAGCGAGCAAGATAACGGAGAGCAGATGAATGAGTGGGTGTGGTGTGAGAGTAACATATTTGTTTTAATGTAAATTTCTGTTTCTTGTTTTTAATCAATATTCTAATTTGGATGTATAACTCATTTTACACAGTGGAAGACAATTTTGTGTTTGCGTTTGTACAATGCCAATGGACAATAAAGAAATTTGCGACCTATGACTCATGTTTTACATCATAAAATCAAAATACAGCAAAACTCGGTTATAAGAAAATCGAAGGGAGCTCAAGTTTTCTTATACAGTACACCCCGCTTATAGTAAAGTGCAGGGGAGCAAGGCTTTTCCTTTACTATAACAGGTTTTTCTTATAAACGATGTTCGGATATAGTAAAGTTTTGATGGTATTTTTTATCTTATCCGATGACGTTTTTCAAAGTCAAAGCTAACGTAAAATACTAAATATAAACGCATCGTCAAATCAAAATACAGCAAAACTCGGTTATAAGAAAATCGAAAGGAGATGATGTTTTGTTTATCCAAGTTTTCTTATATCCGAAACTCAGATATAAGAAAACATTTTGAAGTTTTTTCCCTTGTCTCTCTATCACCAACACAAAAGTACTCATATTTTTTTCTTCTGCTCAACATTTATTTTGCACAGAATACTGAAGGAAAGTATGGAATAAAGGAACAAAAACAACTCAATTAGTCTTGTAATATAGTGCCTGTACTGTTTAGAATGTCTGTGACACAATTGGTTTGATGTAAGCTTTCCCGTTTTGGAACGACTTCAATTTTCTCAGAACATCCTTTCAGTTCAGGTTCAACTCACTTTTAAAGACACACTGACCAAACACGATTAAATCCCTTGTTTTTTTCTGGGTAGCTGTGACCCACATACAAATTCCCCCAACTTCAAATTGAGGCTGCTCTTTAAAATGTTTCGTTTTCAATTTGGGGGCATTTGTATGGGAGTCAAACCTGGTCAAAACAAGATTTTGTACCAGCTATAAGAAGGAAAACAGGTGGAACCCGTGATTTTGACTCATGATCTGGGGGGTCTTTAAGAAAATGTTGTCAATGGTAATTCTCTTCGCTTATAAAAAAAATGAACTGCAAACCAACTCTCTTGTATGACATAAAAGAAAACTTGGTTATAAGCAAGCAATTGTTTTCTCCCATCCACAATGGAAACTTGGATATAAGAAAATTATGTCATACAAGAGAGTTGGTTTGCAGTTCATTTTCTTATAAGCGAGTTCTATTTACTTATAAGGAATTACCATTGACAACATTTTCTTAAAGACCCCCCAGATCATGAGTCAAAATCACGTGTTCCACCTGTTTTCCTTCTTATAGCTGGTACAAAATCTTGTTTTGACCATACAAATGCCCCCAAATTGAAAACGAAACATTTTAAAGAGCAACCTCAATTTGAAGTTGGGGGAATTTGTATGTGGGTCACAGCTACCCAGAAAAAAACAAGGGATTTAATTGTGTTGGGTCAGTGTGTCTTTAAAAGTGAATTGGACCTGAACTGAAAGGATGTTCCGAGAAAATTGAAGTCGTTCCAAAAAGGGAAAGTTTACATCAAACCAGTTGTGTCATAGTACAGGCACTGACATAGTACAGGCACTATATTACAAGACTAATTGAGTTGTTTTTGTTCCTTTATTCCATACTTTCCTTCAGTATTCTGTGCAAAATAAATGTTGAGCAGAAGAAAAAAATATGAGTACTTTTGTGTTGGTGATAGAGAGAGAAGGGAAAAAACTTCAAAATGTTTTCTTATATCTGAGTTTCGGATATAAGAAAACTTGGATAAACAAAACATCATCTCCCTTCGATTTTCTTATAACCGGGTTTTGCTGTATTTTGATTTGATGATGGGTTTATATTTATATTTTACGTTAGCTTTGACTTTGAAAAACGTCATCGGATAAGATAAAAAATACCATCAAAACTTTACTATATCCGAACATCGTTTATAAGAAAAACCTGTTATAGTAAAGGAAAAGCCTTGCTCCCCTGCACTTTACTATAAGCGGGGTGTACTGTAATAGAGAGACTCCAAGAAAAATGTGATCATTGAAATTTGCTGGAATGAATTACTGGGAACTAAACTTTTTGGGAAAAGTTAAGCAGTACTTTATAGTAAAACCGTCTAAAATCATTGCGGAATGTTCTTATAAAACTAGATGTTTTATGACATCGTTTGAACAGAATTTCATTATTCATGTACTTTGGTATTCCCCATCATCTTTCCTATTTTTGTTGTTGTTTTCTCTTCTCTCTTTAGCTTTCATATCTTGAATGAGATTCCTTCAGTTTGCTGTAGATATATTATCTTATGTTTAACTACTTTCTGTCGACAACGATCATGAATATATTCTTTTGTTTTCCTGTTTTTCCTCTTAATATTGAAAATTGACTTGTTTGTCTGTGTTTGCCAGCCACATGGCTGAGACTAAAATCTGAGTAGGCACACTGTAGGCTTCAGCCACATGGCTGAGACTAAAATCTGAGTAGGCACACTGTAGGCTTCAGCCACATGGCTGAGACTAAAATCTGAGTAGGCACACTGTAGGCTTCAAGCTTGTTGCTGTCGTTATTTCTGTTTTCTTTTTTAAACCAACACTAATATTATCAGTTTGTTTTATATGTTTATTATGTTTTAGTAAATAAGTTCTTATCTGTTTGGTTATCATACAAATGTGTTGTGTGCATGTTATATTGTGATTTTATGTGTGCTAATGTTCCTATGAAGTGCATGTCATGTTTGCCTTTCTGTTTTTACTTCATGTAGCGTGTTTTTATTTAAGATTTGTAAAACGCTTTGAGTGTGAAATTTAGCACTATAGAAAATAAATTATTATTATTATTATTATCTCATGATTTCATTTGAATTTGTGTGCTGTCATTTGTCAAACAGAATCTGTAGATCTAAAAATGTATTGAGACCTTGTCATGTCAGGTAATGGAAAAGAAAAGTTGAGTTTAAAAGAAAAGAAAAGTTGAAACAAGAAAAGTAAAAGGCTAAGAGAGAAAGTGAAGGGCTGAATAAAGGTGGTCATTTCAGTGCAAGTTACTGCACGTGCGAAGCGTCGTGTGTGTGAGATAGGTAAGAGAGAAAGTGAAGGGCTGAATAAAGGTGGTCATTTCAGTGCAAGTTACTGCACGTGCGAAGCGTCGTGTGTGTGAGATAGGTAAGAGAGAAAGTGAAGGGCTGAATAAAGGTGGTCATTTCAGTGCAAGTTACTGCACGTGCGAAGCGTCGTGTGTGTGAGATGTTAAAATATCGTGAATTGGAATCAGGCCCTCGATTAAGAAAATTTGACGATTGAATTCATTCTTTCTCTGTATGCTGATACGGACGGAGGTCCAGTGGTAGCAAAGTTAAATTGTTAACCCTTTGGGGGGTTTCAAGTGGAATGTTTTTGCATTAAGAGACGGACAGAAGTCTGTCAGTATAGGTCTATTTAATCTCTTTTGAGGTGGAGTTACGAGATGTTGAATGTAATATGAATTATAAGATAATATTGGTAAAATTGATATTTATCATTTGTAACTTTCATATGTCTGTGTCAAGAATGGAAGTCACAATGACACACATTTGTAAATAATTAACCAAGTCCCGTGTGTTCTACAGATAACACATGGCACTTCTTTCACGGGCCAGTTGTGTTCTACAGATAACACATCGCACTTCTTTCACGGGCCAGTTGTGGTGTTGTGTTCTACGGATAACACACGGCACTTCTTTCACGGGCCAGGTGTGGTGTTGTGTTCTACAGATAACTCACGGCACTTCTTTCACGGGCCAGTTGTGTTCTACAGATAACACACGGCACTTCTTTCAGGGGCCAGTTGTGGTGTGTTCTACAGATAACACAGCACTTCTTTCACGGGCCAGTTGTGTTCTACAGATAACACACGGCACTTCTTTCAGGGGCCAGGTGTGGTGTTGTGTTCTACAGATAACACACGGCACTTCTTTCACGGGCCAGTTGTGGTGTTGTGTTCTACAGATAACACACGGCACTTCTTTCACGGGCCAGTTGTGTTGTGTTCTACAGATAACACATGGCACTTCTTTCAGGGGCCAGGTGTGGTGTTGTGTTCTACAGATAACACACGGCACTTCTTTCACGGGCCAGTTGTGGTGTGTTCTACAGATAACACACGGCACTTCTTTCACGGGCCAGTTGTGGTGTGTTCTACAGATAACACACGGCACTTCTTTCAGGGGCCAGGTGTGGTGTTGTGTTCTACAGATAACACACGGCACTTCTTTCACGGGCCAGTTGTGTTCTACAGATAACACACGGCACTTCTTTCACGGGCCAGTTGTGTTCTACAGATAACACATCGCACTTCTTTCACGGGCCAGTTGTGTTCTACAGATAACACACGGCACTTCTTTCACGGGCCAGTTGTGGTGTTGTGTTCTACAGATAACACACGGCACTTCTTTCAGGGGCCAGTTGTGGTGTTGTGTTCTACAGATAACACACAGCACTTCTTTCACGGGCCAGTTGTGGTGTTGTGTTCCACAGATAACACACGGCACTTCTTTCACGGGCCAGTTGTGTTCTACAGATAACACACGGCACTTCTTTCACGGGCCAGTTGTGTTCTACAGATAACACATCGCACTTCTTTCACGGGCCAGTTGTGTTCTACAGATAACACACGGCACTTCTTTCACGGGCCAGTTGTGTTCTACAGATAACACACGTCACTTCTTTCAGGGGCCAGGTGTGGTGTTGTGTTCTACAGATAACACACGGCACTTCTTTCACGTGCCAGGTGTGGTGTTGTGTTCTACAGATAACACACGGCACTTCTTTCACGGGCCAGTTGTGTTGTGTTCCACAGATAAAACACGGCACTTCTTTCACGGGCCAGTTGTGTTGTGTTCCACAGATAAAACACGGCACTTCTTTCACGGGCCAGGTGTGGTGTTGTGTTCTACAGATAACACACGGCACTTCTTTCACGTGCCAGGTGTGGTGTTGTGTTCTACAGATAACACATGGCACTTCTTTCACGGGCCAGTTGTGTTGTGTTCCACAGATAAAACACGGCACTTCTTTCACGGGCCAGTTGTGGTGTTGTGTTCCACAGATAACACATGGCACTTCTTTCAGGGGCCAGGTGTGGTGTTGTGTTCTACAGATAACACACGGCACTTCTTTCAGGGGCCAGTTGTGGTGTTGTGTTCTACAGATAACACACGGCACTTCTTTCAGGGGCCAGGTGTGGTGTTGTGTTCTACAGATAACACACGGCACTTCTTTCAGGGGCCAGGTGTGGTGTTGTGTTCTACAGATAACACACAGCACTTCTTTCACGGGCCAGTTGTGTTCTACAGATAACACACGGCACTTCTTTCAGGGGCCAGTTGTGTTCTACAGATAACACACGGCACTTCTTTCACGGGCCAGTTGTGGTGTTGTGTTCCACAGATAACACACGGCACTTCTTTCAGGGGCCAGTTGTGTTCTACAGATAACACATGGCACTTCTTTCACGGGCCAGTTGTGTTCTACAGATAACACATGGCACTTCTTTCACAGGCCAGTTGTGTTCTACAGATAACACATCGCACTTCTTTCACGGGCCAGTTGTGTTCTACAGATAACACACGACACTTCTTTCAGGGGCCAGTTGTGGTGTTGTGTTCTACAGATAACACACGGCACTTCTTTCAGGGGCCAGTTGTGGTGTTGTGTTCTACAGATAACACACGGCACTTCTTTCAGGGGCCAGGTGTGGTGTTGTATTCTACAGATAACACACAGCACTTCTTTCACGGGCCAGGTGTGGTGTGTTCTACAGATAACACACAGCACTTCTTTCACGGGCCAGTTGTGTTCTACAGATAACACACGGCACTTCTTTCACGGGCCAGTTGTGTTCTACAGATAACACAGCACTTCTTTCACGGGCCAGTTGTGTTCTACAGATAACACACGGCACTTCTTTCACGGGCCAGGTGTGGTGTTCGTGGGGTTGCAGTCTGCATCTAAAAAGAAAGCAAAACGTGATTATGAAGCAACGAAAAGAGAGAGAGAGAAGAAAGATTATTAAGAAGAAAGAAGAACATTCGAAAGAAGCAACGGCAAAGGCATCAGTGAAAGAAAAAAAAGTATTCTCAACTTAAAAATCAACTAGCAACGAGAAAGGATTGTGTACCGTTTGTGGGCTGCGAGTTAAGAGGGTATTTGAGACATTTGTTTGTATTGGAATAGTGTTCTAAACGGAAAGAACATTGTTGATGCATTTTGGTGTTTACATTTTTCCATACTGACTCTTTTATTTATGTTTAATAAAAAGAGGGGTACAAAAGGAACTTTTCCCCTATGGTTGTGCATAATGAGTGATTGGATGTGAGTTGTGTATGTTGCGTATGAAGTCCGCATGTTCATGTTTATGCGTGAAACATGACCGTGTGACACCCCTCGTATGTCTGCATGTCAAAATAACCAATGTATGCACACTCACACATCATAGTAAGCATACGCACAAATATGTGTGCACAGACTAGTGCGCACGCGCGCGCACGCACACACACACACACATCAATGCACTGCTGCTATCCCACCCCTTTGAACTGTATGTGTAGGTGCCGTTAGTAATTGTTTATTGGAGGCGGTCAAGAGACCGCCTCCTCTTTAGCGTCGGGCAGGGTATCACGTGGCTTTTGCCTGTGAAGGTCACGTGATTTGGGCCCAGTTCCATGGTCCATGGTCCATGGATGAGCACGTGACCTGCTGGGCGCATCAGAGTTGTCTTCCCTTTGTCATGGAAGTTGTCTGCCCTTTTTAATTGAGCGTGCGACTCTACATGTAATGTAGAACTTCATGAATATGCATCAGCCTAACAGACTGGTGACCAGAACATGTTAGCCTACAGAGTTAGGCTGTGACTGCGTCTCTCTCTCTCTCTCTCTCTCTCTCTCTCTCTCTCTCTCTCTCTCTCTCTTTGTTTCTTTTTCTCTGCCTTGCACCGCTTCTAATTTTGTTTCCACATACTATTTCTTTTTGTCTCTGTCTTTCGCCCTGTCTTTTCCTGCCTCTCTCCCTGCTCTGTCTATGTCTGTCTGATTGTCTCTCTCTCTCTCTCTCTCTCTCTCTCTCTCTCTCTCTCTCTCTCTCTCTCTCTCTCTCTCCCTTCACCGTGCCTCGTCATTGACTACACAGTCCCGACGTCGCAGGTCAAATAGACCCAGACTTTTATATAGTCAAAAGTAGCACTTAGCTGTTCATTCCTATTCCAAATGTGCGGGTCTAGGCTGCACACACACCCGTGTGTGTGTGTGTATGCACGAGCGCGTGCGTGTGTATGTGCGCGCATGCGTGTGTGTGCGCGCATGTATGTGTGTGTGTACATGTGTGTGTGTGAACGTGCGCATGTGTGTGTGCACATGCATGTGTGTGCGCACGTGTGTGTGTGCGTTTGCACATATGTGTGTTCGCGCGTGCATGTGTGTGCGCACATGTGTGTGTGCTCGCATGTATGTGTGTGTGTGTACATGTGTGTGTGTGTGAAAGCGTGCGCATGTGTGTGCACATGCATGTATGTGCGCACGTGTGTGTAAGTGTGCGTGTGCACGTGTGTGTGTTCGCGCGCACACGCATGTGTGTGTGTGTGTGTGTGCGCGCACGTGTGTGTGTGTATGTGTGCGCCTGTGTGTGCATGTGTGTGCATGCATGCCTTTCTTTGCATGTGTACGTGTGCGCACGCGCGCAAGCTTGTGCCTGTGTGTGCACGCATGCGTGTATGCGCATGTGTGTTTGCACGCGCGTGCGTGTGTGCACATGTGTGTCTGTGCGCTTGCGTGCGTGCATGTGTGTGCGCTTGCGTGTATGCGCATGCAAGCCAGTGTGTGCGTGTGTGCATGAGCACGCGTGCGTGTGCATGCGCGCACGTGTGTGTGTGCATGCGCATGTGTGTGTGTGTTCGTGCGCACGCGTGTGTGTGTTCGTGCACGCGTGTGTGTGTGTGCACACGCATGTGTGTATGTGCACGTTTCTTTGCATGCGCACGCATCAGTTTGTGTGTGTGCGCGCGCATGCATATATGTGCGCGCGCGTGTGTGTGTGCGCATGTTTGTGCGCACGCGTGTGTGTGTGTGCGCGCTCGAGTGTGTGTACGCTTGCATACATGCGCGCGCATCTGTGTGTGTGCATGTATGCATGCGTGTGTGTGCGTACGTATGTTTTTGTGTGCGCGCGCGCGTGTGTGTATGCACGCGTGTGTGTATGCTTGCTTGCATGCGCGTGTGTGTGTGTGTATGCATGTATGCACGCGTGTGTGTGTGCGTGCACATCGTTTGCGTGCGCGCATGTGTGTGTGTGCGTGTGTGTGTACGCTTGCGTGCATGCGCACGTGTGTGTGCATGTGTGCGTGCGCGAGCGTGTATGTGTGTGCGTGCACGTGTGCCTGCGCACGCGCATGTATGTGTGTGTGCTATGAATCAGGAAGCAAAGATGCAGTACAGAGGTAAATGAAGTGACTCCACTTTGGCTCTTTATATAGTTTGGGTCAAATTGACCCGCGACGTCGGGACTGTGTAGTTAAAGTTACATAACCAATAACTCGTTCAATTTTTGACGTAATCACCCGAAATTAGGCTGAAGGAACGACAATAAGGTTCTTGAAAGAGACCTAAAATGTCATAAGCGTAGCTTTAATAGTTCCAGAGATATAGTAACTTTTATACCTGACTGGGTCAAATAGACCCAGGAAGCACGGTGAAGGTTAACTAGGCTAGGCTAGTAGGGCCTAGTGTGTGCGTGTTGCTTAGCAGTAGCCTATTGCTTCCACCACACTTCTCCACTGGAGTTGGTGTCGTCTGCTAAACCTCATTACTCTCTCTCTCTCTCTCTCTCTCTCTCTCTCTCTCTCTCTCTCTCTCTCTCTCTCTGATTGTCTGTTTCTTTTTACACGGCTTCCAATTTTGTTTCAACATACTAGGCCTGTAGGGTTAACATTCCTAGCTCGTTAAAATTCCTAGCTCGCTACTATGAGAGTGACTATTTGCGACAACCACAAATTTCACTTTTTCGTTACTTGAGCCATTTACCTAACCCTAACCCTAACCCTAACCCTATTCCTAACCCTAGAAAAAGTGAAATTTGTCGTTCATGCTCAATGTCGCAAAATGCCGCAACTTAGCATTCTGAATTCATTAAACAGTTTGTTTTAAAGAAATAATTACATAGGATTTTACTTTCTCTTTGACTCTGCCTTTTCTTTTTGTTTTTTTATCATCTACTATTTTTTTGACTCGTTGGCTCATTCTCCTGCCTTTAAAAAAACAAATTGCAAATATTTTTGTCTACATTGACCTCTTTCGAAATCAGATTGTGTTAGCTGTGCGCAGTGGAGAGACCAGTGAATACTGAACACCAGACACACATACATATGTACTTTACCCATTATAGCCATGTGGCCTGAAAACACAGAAAAAGAAATAATAACACTGTTAACTTTCTTCTATTTCTTTAACACACTAGACTCATTGAACTAATAACAATTTACTTTCTTTCATTATTAGACTCTTTGGACTAATAACATTATCTAAAATCACTTTCTTACTCTTTCTGTTCTCAGCTGTATTTAACAAAACAAAACTAAACATAAATAATCTTTTCAAACAGTCTGAACAAAGTTTTACTACAAATTAACATCTGTATGCAAATAAGACACAAGTCGAAATTGGTGTTTGTAATAATAACAAAATGAGTGCTTTTAAAGGTAACCTAACCTGAAAGTATTCAAGTGTGTATACATAACTTTTTGTTGTTGTAATTGTTACTATATGGATGTTTGTGTACATTAATGAACTTCTTTTTTAATATGTTCATATTTTACATAACTTCGTGACAGACTGACTATTTCTATGAGATCTATGATACTGTTCATAACTCCATTTTGTTATTCCTAACAGTGTCTCTTGTATTGTTTTTTGTTGTTGTTATTTGTAAATGTATTACTACTTTCATATTTAAAGTAAAGGTTAATTTTTGTTGCTTTGTTATTATGTGAGGTTTATAGATCAATAACCCTTACATCTTTTTTTACATGCTCATATTTACGTAACTTTTAAACAGACATGTTCATATTTTACCAAAACACTACATGGTGTTTTACTCTTCTGCTGTTACTGGTTTTATACAAGTCCTATTGCTTGTTAGTGAACACAAAATTATACTTTTTACAACACATGATTTCTTTTAATCTTTTAAGTTATGAATGTGTGATTAGTTATTAGCCTCTTCACTGCCATCACAAATATTTCCGTCAACTTCCAGTAACCTATAAACTGCCCTGTCACGTAAATATCCGTCATAGAGTTATTCTAGAGTTTCATTTTGTCTATTGACATGTTTTTTTGCAGTATGTTCAAATGCATGTGGGAGTGTTCGCAAACGATAATATATTCAATTCCTGTTAGAAAAAAAGTATAGGTTAGGTGCATGCAATCATAATGCTATCCATACTTTTTGCTTCAATAATAGTAATATCTTTATAATGTACATGTACTGTTTAAGTCTGTATGTATTATCTTTTATTGCATTTGTCCATTGATGTTTTTGTGCATGTTTTTCTTTTTATATAGACATCTTATGTAGCCATCTTATATGTACTCATCTATTTTATTAAAAACCAAACTATGCATGCAGTGTCTTTTTTATTTTGTTTCAACATGTATGCAGTCTCAACCAGTGTTTGTTTTTTCATGCTAAACCTCTGTTGTTTTTTTCAGTAAAGAATGTTATAACATTAACTATACTGGAGCACTGTGTTGCAAATTCACTTATTTTCTTTTTCATACCAAACCTTTGTATTGAAGGATGCCGTGTTTCTTTCCCTAAAGAGTGTTATGATCTTGATACACATTTCTAGTATAATGGTGCACTGCTTTACAATGTTACTCGTAATTAATAAACTTTAAACATGTGTAACCATTCTAGTTTATTTTTCCATTTTATAATAAACAACAATGTTACTTACTTCAGTTTGCTTCTTTAGTTCTCCATTTTCTAGGATCTTGTGAATGTCATAACTGTGTCAACTGCTTTTCCTGTTAGAAAATATATTATAAGCCTTGATTTCTTTAAACATTCCTGTTATGTATTACACTTTGAAATTCACTTTTTATTCTTTATGTGCCTTCCCAGGTCGAGAGGACGTAAAATTCAATTTCATTCACTTTTTATTCTTTCTTTCTTGTCAATTAGACTTTTATATAAAATATTAATTACTGATACTGTTTGAGTGTTACACAGTGTATGTCTGAAAGTTGACAGTATGTAATTCTTTTCTACAATCATTCAGACTCTCTCTCTCTCTCTCTCTCTCTCTCTCTCTCTCTCTCTCTCTCTCTCTCTCTCTCTCTCTCTCTCTCTCTCTCTCTCTCTCTCTCTCTTATGGTTTGAACATTTTAAGATGCTTTTAGAGAAAGATGTAAATGTTGATGTTATTGATGATGCCACTGACGATGCTTACAATGACAACTTGTCTTTAACCGCCCTATCTCTGAGGAGGAAATTTTGCTAGCATTACGTAAGTTAAAGCCAAACAAAGCAAGTGGCCCAGATGGAATAATTGGAGAAATTTTGAAATATTCTGGTGACTTTATTTTGCCTTTCTTTGTTAAATTTTTCAATACTGTATTTAACAAAGGCGTGTATCCAGACAGCTGGGCAGAATCCATTATTCTACCATTGCACAAGAAAGGTGATGTAAACAACCCTGGTAACTATAGAGGTATTAGTCTGATTAATGTTTGCAGTAAAGTGTATGGCTCTGTTATAAACCAACGATTGCAGTCATGGGTTGAAGAAAATAATTTGACAGGTGAGTGCCAAGCAGGATTAAAAAAAGGCTACTCCACAATAGACCACTTATTTACATTATTAGCATGCGTGCAGAAGCAATTCAGTAGAATCCACAACCGCAAGCTTTATGTTGCTTTTGTTGATTTTCAGAAGTGCTTTGACACTATAAATAGAAATCTTCTGTGGCCTATTCTTTTGAAGAACGGCGTGAAAGGAAAGCTTTTTCGTTGCGTGCGAAGCATGTATGAAAGTGTAAAAGCACGTGTTAGATGTGGGGCTAAACTGACACAGTCTATTGTTTGTTCTTCGGGGGTTAAGCAGGGGATGCGTGCAGTCCGATTTTATTTTCAATGTTTATTAATGAATTAGCTCTTGATGTAATTAGAAATGGTAGGCATGGAGTTACGTTCCCACTGGATGCTTTTGAGTTGTTTATCCTATTATTAGCCGATGATGTTGTTTTGCTTTCAGAAACAGTTATTGGGTTACAAAATCAACTGAACAGCTTACAAAGATCAGCTGCAGCATTGGATTTAACAGTAAATTTAGACAAAAGTAATATTGTAGTTTTTCGTAGAGGGGGTTATCTTGGGGCAAGGGAAAGATGGGTTTTTGATGGACAAATTATGCCTGTAGTTAATTGTTATAAATACCTAGGTATATATTTTACTACAAAACTGAGTTTCGCTACTGCATGTCGAGATTTAGCAAGTAAAGCCAAGAAGGCGCTTTTATGTATTTTACAACGATTACGTCTCTTTAACTGTGATTCTCTGCATGTGCTATTAACATTGTTTGATCGACAAGTTCTTCCTATTATGCAGTATGGATGTGAGATATGGGCGTTTGATAAATCAGTTCTGCTTTGTGAGAAAGTGCATTTATATGCATTGAAGAAATATTTAGGTGTAAGTCTATGTACTCCAAATGACTTTGTTTACAATGAGTTAAATAGGTATCCGATCACTGTAAATTTAGTTGTTCAATGTATCCGTTACTGGTTTAGAATAACTCAGATGACAAATGAAAGATTACCTAAGAAAGCTTACACAATGCTTAGTGACCTTGATGCCCGAGGAAAAACCACTTGGGTTACACATGTAACATTATGTCTATTTAAATTTGGATTTGTATTTGTATGGGTGGGACAAGGTGTAGGAGACGTTAATGGATTTTTGAAAGTGTTTAAGCAGAGAATGATAGATTGTAAATGGCAAGAATGGGGTGAGCACATGAATGAGAGTGACAGGTTTTCCATGTATAGAACATTTTGTAATCCGTTTAATTCTTTGCCTGAATATTTCTGTATTACACTTGATAAACATTTGAAGTATGTTATGACCAAAATAAGATTTGGCATTTCGGATCTGGCTGTTCATTACTATAGGTATAGGTACCACAGACATCAAGACTTAGTTTGTAAACTTTGCAATGCTGACGTAGAAAATGAACTACATTTTTTGCTATGCTGTCCATTTTATGATAATCTAAGAAAACAGTTTATTGCTCCAAAATTTTATCGTAATGCAAATGGTTTTCGTCTGTCATTATTAATGTCTTCTGGAAACAGCGAAACTGTTAGAAAACTATGCATTTTTACATACCAAGCTCTAAAGGCAAGACGAATTGCTTTGTTATAGGATAATTCCTTTGCTAAACATTGCGCATGAAATGACACTATGTTTCTATTACTGTTGTTGTACCCCTTCCAAAGGGGCTTTGGCCTTATGGAATAAATATTTTCATTTCATTTCTCTCTCTCTCTCTCTCTCTCTCTCTCTCTCTCTCTCTCTCTCTCTCTCTCTCTCTCTCTCTCTCTCTCTCTCTCTGTCTTTCTGATTCTCGCACACACACACACTTATATATATATATATATATAAGTAGAAACGCCCAGTATGTTGGAGAGACAAAGAACTCGGTTAGCGTGAGGTTCACTCTACACCGGTCCCATATCAGGCACAACACTGGGACTCTGGTGGCAGAGCACTTCAACTTGGCCGGACATTCCTGTGAGAATGTCAGATGCATCATCCTCGAACAGGTCTTCGTCCAGAGCAAGGAGTCCAGACTCCGTCGTGAAAAGTTCTGGATGGACAAGCTGAAGACCATGGCTCCGCTGGGTCTGAACTCTCTCTAATGAATTGTCTGAGAGGGCAGTTATTTCTCCATCGAGCTGTGTTATTTGTTTATAGTGGAGATGCTTTACCCAGGATCCACTCTCTTGACCTGTTCCTAGGGGAGATGCTTTATTTGTTTATAGTGGAGACGCTTGGCCCAGGTTACACACCCACTCTCTTGGCATTATCATAGTGGAGATGCTGAATTTGTTTATAATGAAGATGCTTTACCCATGATACATGCCCACTCTCTTAACTAAAGGGTCTTAAGACATCTGGCGTTAGTTCTACATAGTTTGGAAGTGATAACTACAAAGATGGACAGAGCGGACATGGATATGAGAGAGAGGGAGAGGGAGAGAGAGAGTGAGAGAGAGAGAGAGAGAGAGAGGGAGAGAGAGAGAGATAGGAAACTGTACTGGGGGATTCTTTTTATTTTTTATTATTTTTTTTTAAAATTATGTGTAATCCAAACGAATTATCAAACACACACACACACACACACACACACACACACACACACACACACACACACACACACACACACACACACACTGCAACACAATCTAATTATACACACAGAATGTGGGTCACAACAATGACGTCAAGAAAAGTTACGTGTTGTATTTGTTAGTCAAGTTTGTTCTACTGTCTGTCCCGCGTCCAAGGCCAAAAGCCGAAATATTGGGAATAGTCTACATTCTTTCTTGTTAGTTTTCATTCTTTTTTTGTTCTATATATATATATATATATTTAAGAAATAAATCCTATAAACCAATGATCACCATCAGATGGTGAACTGTGCAGGACAAATAAATCAAATAATATAGAAAAAGATAACAGCCGCACAAGCCAAGCTTCCCACTCCACACAACTCTGTAGGACTAAAAAGTTGTTTCTTTGTTGTTGTTTTATAAAGTAACACAGAATATTTTATGACGTTAACTTGTTTCTGAAGTTCACAAATTCATACATTAGATACAGACAAGTTTCATCAATTCGGCATTTCAAATGCAACAACTTTTTAGACCTAATTCTCCCGAGTCCAGCAATAGTGTAAGTAATGACTGTGCTGGGCTGGAAGCGGTTCAGCAGGTGTATCACAGTAATAAACCGATCCTGTTGAGGAGTCGTCACTCGAACACCCACTGTGTTGAAGGTCAGAGGTCGTTCTTGTTATTACGTATCAACAATGCCACAGCCGGACAGTCTGTTTGGTCACTCCAAAGTGCCTTGCTGTCGCTAAAATGGATGCTCGCCCTTGCAACATGCCAACAACACAAAGTCTCTCACCTTCAAATAAGCATAATATCTTTACGTATGGGCTTGTTCAATGCAAAAGTATCAACAAGACTTTAAAAAAAGTATAAATTAGACACAAATACATGGGCAGCCACATTCCTACATTTCATGCATAACTCCAAAACAGAACATTGCTTTTATATAACCTTAGTGTTCTACTTCATATTAATTCATCTAACAGTATTGTGCTAAGCCAAACAAACGACTCTTCTACATGTCAACACTGTTTCGCCTCCTGTTGATCTTTGATCAACTGAATTTCTTGTATCAATTTAGAGCGGGCCTAATGCGATCACTGTGCACTACAGGCAGTGGACTTGAGGATTAGCGGATTAGAGGGAGGGAGGGGGGGGGGGGGGTTTAGCGGTCAGACGTTAAGCCCAAATAAATCTTTCTGACCAAGTCAGTGGTCAGTTAGGCCCTTAAATCCTGGAAGTGACCTAGCACTCAAAAGGTTAATCTGAGCACACGATCAACTCATACTGGTTCGTTTAGGCTACAAACAGAGTGACCCCTGGCACCGAAAAGGTTAATCTGATGAAAGGAGAGCAGGAACAGTATCGATCGTAGCAGACGACACACACGTCACGCTTGGCGGCACTGGATGAAAGGCGGCTGGTAGTGTTAACCGCCGTTTTGTCCACATTTTCTATTATGATTTGGACAAAACGGCGGTTCAACAATCCGCCGGCGGGTTGAACAAAATGGCGCCCGATTTTGAACAGCCGTTTTGTCCAAATGAAAGTTGGAGTTATAAAAACTCATTCTTGACAAGTTCTCATTTAAAAAAAAATCTTTGTTAAATAAAATGAATAACAAGCTGACCGCTGACACTGATCACTTTGGCCTAATTTTACCGTTTGAATGCTAATTAGTGTATTAGGAGATCATATGAACAATTGTTGATGTGGTTGACATTTGGGCCTATTTTCACTGTTTGACTGCAAATTAGTGCATTAGCGGTTCAAATGAACAAATTTTGATGTCGTTGACCAGTGGTCAGTGTCACTGACCAGTGGTCACTTTGGCCTATTTTCACTGTTTGACTGCAGATTAGTGTATTAGGAGTTCACATGATCAATTGTTGATGTCGTTGACCAGTGGTCAGTGTCACTGACCACTGGTCATTTTGGCCTATTTTCACTGTTTGACTGCAAATTAGTGCATTAGGGGTTCACTTGAACAAATTTTGATGTCGTTGACCAGTGGTCAGTGTCACTGACCAGTGGTCACTTTGGCCTATTTTCACTGTTTGACTGCAAATTAGTGTATTAGGAGTTCAAATGAACAATTTTTGATGTCGTTGACCAGTGGTCAGTGTCACTGACCAGTGGTCATTTTGGCCTATTTTCACTGTTTGACTGCAAATTAGTGTATTAGGAGTTCACATGAACAATTTTTGATGTCGTTGACCAGTGGTCAGTGTCACTGACCACTGGTCATTTTGGCCTATTTTCACTGTTTCACTGCAAATTAGTGCATTAGGGGTTCAAATGAACAAATTTTGATGTCGTTGACCAGTGGTCAGTGTCACTGACCAGTGGTCACTTTGGCCTATTTTCACTGTTTGACTGCAAATTAGTGTATTAGGAGTTCAAATGAACAATTTTTGATGTCGTTGACCAGTGGCCTATTTTCACTGTTTCACTGCAAATTAGTGCATTAGGGGTTCAAATGAACAATTTTTTATGTGTTCGACCAGTGGTCAATGTCACTGACCAGTTGTCACTTTGGCCTATTTTCACTGTTTGACTGCAAATTACTTATTAGGAGTTCAAATGAACAATTTATCTATGTGTTTTCAGTGGTCAGTGTCACTGACCAGTGGTCACTTTGGCCTATTTTTTTATGTGGTTGACTATTGGTCAGTGTCACTGACCACTGTTCAACCACATCAAACCTTGTTCATTTAAACCCCTAATGCACTAATTTGCAGTCAAACAGTGAAAATAGGCCAAAGTGACCACTGGTCAGTGACACTGACCACTGGTCAACACATAAAAATTTGTTCATTTGAACTCCTAATACACTAATTTGCAGTCAAACAGTGAAAATAGGCCAAAGTGACCACTGGTCAATGACACTGACCACTGGTCAACCACATCAAAAATTGTTCATTTGAACTCCTAATACACTAATTTGCAGTCAAACAGTGAAAATAGGCCAAAGTAACCACTGGTCAGTGACACTGACCACTGGTCAACGACATCAAAATTTGTTCATTTGAACCCCTAATGCACTAATTTGCAGTCAAACAGTGAAAATAGGCCAAAATGACCAGTGGTCAGTGACACTGACCACTGGTCAACTACATCAACAATTGTTCATATGATCTCCTAATACACTAATTAGCATTCAAACGGTAAAATTAGGCCAAAGTGACCAGTGTCAGTGGTCAGCTTGTTATTCATTTTAAGATATTTTTTTTTAATGAGAACTTGTCAAGAATGAGTTTTTATAACTCCAACTTTCATTTGGACAAAACGGCGGTTCAAAATCGGGCGCCATTTTGTCCAACCCGCTGTTTTGTCTATAGACGGCGGATTGTTGATCCGCCGTTTTGTCCAAATCATAATAGAAAATTTGGACAAAACGGCGGATCTAACCCCGCCGTTTTGTCTATAGACAAAACGGCGGAATTTGGACAAAACGGCGGTTAACAGTAGCAGACGTGAGGTGCGGTGACGGTTATATTATTGGAGGCTTGGCCTCAGTAGTTAGTGACTGACACCAAAGGCTGTTGGGTGACACTTTCGCTGTACACTTTGGCCGTTGACTGTTATTCTCATGTTAATGTGATAACAGTAGTTAGTGACTGACATCAAAGGCTGTTGGGTGACACTTTCGCTGTACACTTTGGCCGTTGACTGTTATTCTCATGTTAATGTGATAACAGTAGTTAGTGACTGACACCAAAGGCTGTTGGGTGACACTTTCGCTGTACAGTTTGGCCGTTGACTATTATTCTCATGTTAATGTGATAACAAGTGTATTCATATCAGTGGGTTTTTTTTATATAGAGAGTGGTTCTTCTTATAGCTGAGCTATACAGGATACACTATACAGGATCCACAAAAACTAAGGAAGTAAAAAGTGAAAGATGGAAAAATAGGTTGATTGTGAAGGTAAGAAAGTCTCTGTCTGTCTGTCTGTCTGTCTGTCTGTCTGTCTCTCTCTCTCTCTCTCTCTCTCTCTCTCTCTCTCTCTCTCTCTCTCTCTCTCTCTCTCTCTCTCTCTCTCTCTCTCTCTCTCTCTCTCTCTCTCTTTCCTCATGAACCTGAGCTGCCTGCCAAATGTTCCTTACCATTTAGGCCCAGTCGTGCTTTGTGTCCAGAATGCAAAGAACCAGTAAGTTGCTGATTTTAAAAATGTAACATTTTAGCTTTTTTCTTCTTCTTTTCTTGCATCACAGTTTTCTGTCTCTTGGCAGTGTCAATGCATGTCAGTGTGTCACAACCTCCTGGGTATTTGAAGTGTGTGTCACTGTGTGTGTGTGTGTGTGTGTGTGGTGCCAATTCCAGCGCGCCAGCGCCCTCAACGAGCCTCTACCCCCCCCCCCCCCCCCCCATAGGAGACCGCTTTCTGCCAATATTGCCGAAGCCCTCCAACCAGTCTACCAGCGACTTGGAGATCCTCAGCTGCTTCACCGATGTTTGGCCAGCAAAACACAAAATTCTAATGTCTTTCCACTCCGTGCTGTGGAGCGTGTGACCCAAGGTACGATTATGCAATCAGCGATCTGTGGAGACGGCTCTTTTCATCGCCCTCCTCTGGTGCAACAAAGGCGCTTCAGCTCTACTGGAGTTGCTGCAGGAACTTGAACTGATGGGTGGAAGCAGTCTGGAGGACTATGTGTTGAAGGAACATACCAGCAGGGTCCAGAAAACCTCAAAAAAATCTTCAGAAAAAGAAGAGAAAAAGAGTGGACGCCGCGCGGCGTAGGGAACGTCAGGACAGACGAGAGAGAGAAGGAGAAGTTTATGGGCCTGGGCAGTTTTGAGTGCTTAAAAATTCACTGTCATGACAGAAAACTGTACATATTGACTCCCTAAAATCATTTTGTGCATTACATTGAAAATGATAAAAAAAATCTGGAAAAAGCAAAAATTTTATTTGCCTAACATAGTTGTCCGGACTTTTGAGTCAAATTTCTCAAAACGTCTGTTTTGAGCATACGTTCGACCTGCCCTCATTCACTGTTTCAGTTGTATGACAGCTATTGCCATGAAACTTTGCATATAGATGTATAATAGGCTCCTGAGTGCAATGGAACCATTAGAAAATGTGTATCTGTAATGGTTATGGTTATATTTTGGGTTGAAGTCAAATGTTTATATTTGTAATTTTTTAACCAAAATGTAGTGACCCTATACTCTTTTACAAAAGTTCCTACATGTAAATATGTCTTTATTGCACCCTTTTGCAAAAGTTCCTACATGTAAATATGTCTTTATTGCACCCTTTTGCTGATGTTCTTACATGTAAATATGTCTTTATTGCACCCTTTTGCTGATGTTCTTACATGTAAATATGTCTTTATTGCACCCTTTTGCTGATGTTCTTACATGTAAATATGTCTTTATTGCACCCTTTTGCTGATGTTCTTTGCATTGAATGTGAATTTGGCTTCAAAACTTCATTCATTTGCAAACTGCAGATGAGGGGGAAATGTGCCGGTTTTTTCGGTTTAAAATATGAAAAACAAATTATAAAAAACATTCTATTTAACATTAACTTTTCAAACTTTGTATTGTTCTTTTAAATGCTGTTTTCTACCACTGTGCAAACTTTCAAAATAATAGCTTTAGTAGAAGCTGAGAAACAAAAATAGCCTAAAACTTCACGCCAAGCCGTGATCAATATGAAAAAGAAAAAAACCCTGATAAAATCGCGATATTTCGGTTTATTCGTAAACCTTCGACGGGCAAAGCACCGGGGCAACTAAAACAGCCGTTAAAATACAGCGGTACACACTAAAAAAAAAGAGGTAAGATCAAAACTCATAAAAGCAAACACGAAGGAAACAAGCATATTAATTGATGTAATTTCGTTTTTTGTCAATACTGCTTTACATACTACTTGCGTTTGTGTTGTCTTGAATTTTCTACTTTTTTTTCAATTTGTATTTCATGTTTTGCCCGGGGTTCCGCTTTCCCTCAATAAAAAAAAAAAGGCAAATGTTAAGAGAAGCCCCCTTGTTATGACACATTTTGTCGCCGGCGACAAAATGTGACGTACAGTCACATTTTGTCGCCGATCACTTTTTGACGCCGGCGACAAAATGTCACGTACAGTCACATTTTGTCGCCGATCACTTTTTCAACTTCTGTACGTTAGAAGGGTAAATCTATGGAACGTTTCTCTCTCTCTCTCTCTCTCTCTCTCTCTCTCTCTCTCTCTCTCTCTCTCTCTCTCTCTCTCTCTCTCTCTCTCTCTCTCTCTCGCTCTCTCTCTGCACGCAAACAAGCATGCGCGTTCACTTAGACCCCCCCATCCACACACTCATATATACACACACAAATTAAACAATTTTTGATGTGGTTGACCAGTGGTCAGTGTTACTGACCAGTGGCAGTGTTACTGACCAGTGGTCATTTTGGCCTATTTTGACTGTTTGACTGCATATTAGAGTATTAGGAGTTCAAATGATTTTTTTATGTGGTTGACCAGTGGTCAGTGTCACTTGATGTGGTTGACCAGTGGTCACTTTGGCCTATTTTCACTGTTTGACTGCAAATTAGTGTATTAGGAGTTCAAATGAATAATTTTTTATGTTGTTGACCAGTGGTCAGTGACACTGAGCAGTGGTCATTTTGGCCTATTTTCACTATTTGATCGCAAATTAGTGTAATAGGAGTTCAAATGAACAATTTTTGATGTGGTTGACCAGTGGCCAGTGTCACAGACCAGTGGTCGTTTTGGCCTAGCCTATTTTCACTGTTTGCAAATTAGTGTATTAGGAGATTAGGAGTTCAACTGAACAATTTTTGATGTGGTTCACCAGTGGTCAGTGTCACTGACCAGTGGTCACTTTGGCCTATTTTCACTCTTTGATCGCAAATTAGTGTATTAGGAGTTCAGATGAACAATTTTTGATGTGGTTGACCAGTGGTCAATGTCACTGACCAGTGGTCATTTTGGCCTATTTTCACTGTTTGACTGCAAATTAGTGTATTAAGAGTTCAAATGAACAAGGTTTGATGTGGTTGACCAGTGGTCAGTGTCACTGACCACTACTGACCACTGGTCAATCACATCAAACCTTGTTCATTTGAACTCTTAATACACTAATTTGCGATTAAAGAGTGAAAATAGGCCAAAATGACCACTGATCAGTGACACTGATTGAACTCCTAATGCACTAATTTGCGATCAAATGGTGAAAATAGACCAAAATGGCCACTGCTCAGTGTCACTGACCACTGGTCAACAACATGAAAAATTGTTCATTTGAACTCCTAATGCACTAATTTGCAGTCAAACAGTGAAAATAGGCCAAAGTGACCACTGGTCAGTAACACTGACCACTGATCAACCGCATCAAGTGACACTGGCCACTGGTCAACCACATCAAAATTTGTTCATTTGAGCTCCTAATACACTAATTTGCGATCAAATAGTGAAAATAGGCCTAAATGACCACTGCTCAGTGTCACTGACCACTGGTCAACAACATAAAAATTGTTCATTTGAACTCCTAATACACTAATTTGCAGTCAAACAATGAAAATAGGCCAAAGTGACCACTGGTCAGTGACACTGACCTCTGGTCAACCACATCAAGTGACACTGACCACTGGTCAACCACATCAAAAATTGTTAATTAATTTTGAACTCCTAATGCACTAATTTGCAGTCAGTCAAAATAGGCCAACATGATTTAATTTGTGTGTGTATATATGAGTGTGTGTGTGTGTGTGGGGGGGGGGGGGGGGGGCTAAGTGAACGTGCATGCTTGTTTGCGTGCAGAGAGAGAGAGAGAGAGAGAGAGAGAGAGAGAGAGAGAGAGAGAGAGAGAGAGAGAGAGAGAGAGAGAGAGAGAGAGTCTGAGTCTGAGTCTGAGTCTGAGTGTTTAATGTACATCAGCCATAGGCCATTATACAAACACGAAAATGAAGTGGAACATGGGGAAGGGTGGGAAAGAGGGTGGGGTGGGGGCAGACATGGGAGATGAATGAAAAAGGCAAAGGAAAAAAACAACAACCCATCATAATACATTTACATTAGAATATTTGATACAAGTTTGCGACAATAAATGTTAAGACTAAGCTTGTTCAAACAGAGAGAACGAGAACACAGTCAACCTGACGTTAGTAACTTCAGTATATGAATAATCCGCGGACAACCTTAGCATCAAGCAAAATAATACTGGAAGACATACCATAAACTTACCATTTTACCTTATCGTCATTTCCAAAGTTAAGCAATAGATGACATCAAGTGGTACTTTCATAACCCCAAAGCCTAAACATGGAAGAATGGCTTGTGTAAAGCCACAAAATTCGAAGATAACAAAGATTGAAGCAGTGAAACAATCATAATAACACTCTCAGGTGCATGTAACACGAGGAATGTTATCCTTCTTAAGCAAACTAGTGGTTTACATATAGGACATTGCAAAATGATGGAATAAAGATAAAATATAGTATGTAATCACATAAATATTTGCATTTGGGTCAATACAAATAAACAGATAAACATAATTTCATGTCTAATGTTAAACGCGTAGTAACCTTTCATTCATCATCACTTAATTGTTCACCAGAGAGGAACCTTTTCCTCACATTCAAGGCATGGAAAATAAACTTAGATAATAGCTGGGATTTCGTCATTGAGTTTGCCTGAAGGAGTGAATGTAGTGACAGTGGAGAGAACTTGTGTAAAAGCTTCTGCCGTAGGTCAGTATATAAAGGACATTTGAAAATAAAGTGGTCTTCGTTTTCTATTTTTGACACACAGACAGGACATGTACGGTCTGAAACATTCTGACTGTATCTGTGCATATTATTGTTCAATGGGAGAACACCAAAACGTAAATGTGACAAAGCAACACGAAAGCAGTATGTGTCGACAAAAGAAAAATATTGCTCTTTTTCAAAAACAGTTTTGAAACTCCTATAAGACACATATCTATCTCTATCTCTGATGGCACCGGACCACTCTTGAACAAACATGTCAATTAGCCTTTGTTTAAATTGCTTAAGAAAGATATTGGGATTACCAACAGATTGGTAGAGCCATACAAAAGCAAATCCTGTTTCACATAAAATTTCCCTGATTTTACTTGCCCAACAATCTTTACCTTGTGAATATAGAGTGACTAGCATTTTATAGGATTGTTTGGGAATTCTATTTTGATCCATATCCAGCAAACGTATCCAGTATCTCACACAGTTAACACATGAAGCTATAAATATAGGATACCTCCCAAGGTCTCCATAAACCATTTTGTTAGGTGTTCGAATAGGGGCCCCAAGATAACGTTTACATGCTAATAAATGGACCTTTTCCAAACTATCAAGTCTTTGGTATCCCCAAATTTCCGACGAATAAAGAAGAATTGATTTGATCTTAGCATCAAAAATCACAAAGTAGTTTTAGAAGACATTTCTTTGTAATTCTGGAGGACTCTTTTCAAAAACAGAACAGCTTTCCTACCCTTAACTGCTAAATGGTCTGTTCCTTTCTTATGACTCAATTTCGTAGTAAAAATGTAACCCAGATAACAATAACTGTTTACAACTTCTAGCTTACTACCATCATAAAACCACTGTTCGTTTTTCCCCAAGAAACCCCCCTTCCTGAAAACCATCACTCTTGGTTTTTTTTTATTAACGTTAAGTGCCAAATTATCACAACATTCTTTTAAACAGTTAAGTTGGTTTTGCAAACCGATAGGTGTAGTAGACATCAAAACCACATCGTCTGCAAAAAGAAGTAGGAAGAGCTCCATTAAATCAGGCATTAAATGAATACCATGTCTACCTCTTAAGGACATGTTATCTGATAGCTGATTGATGAAGACGGAGAATAGAGTAGGGCTTAAAACACACCCTTGTCGAACGCCAATGGGACACTCAAAGAAGTCAGAAAACTCAAAATTTGCTCTAACACAAGATATCAATGAGGAATACATAGCGTTTAATGTACCCAAAAATTTACCTTTAATTCCTTGATTTCTCAAACATTCAAGTAGTTTGTCATGACGAATAGAATCAAAAGCTTTTGAAAAATCAACAAAAGCAACATATAACTTTTGACCCTTTTTGTTTAAGCACTTCTGGACAATTGAATGGAGATTAAAGATTTGATCTACAGTAGAATAATTTTTACGGAAACCTGCTTGATTCTCAGATATCATCTTGTTGTCTTCTAACCATTTGTATAGCCTCGTGTTCAAAATAGATGAATAACATTTACTGATTATACTAAGAAGTGAAACACCTCTGTAATTATTTGACTCGTTTCGATCACCTTTTTTATGAATGGGAATAATTATTGCTTTAGCCCAATCTTTAGGATACATAGCCTTACTAAACAAGACATTAAACAACTTAACAAGGAACTTCACAACATTGTAGCCTCCTGCCTTCAGCATCTCAGCAGAGATGCCATCAATCCCACCTGCTTTGCCTGACTTAAGCTTAGATATGGCTTTCTTTACTTCTTCGTATTTAATATCCTCGTTTAAAATGTGATCTGAATCCTCTGTAATTATTATCTCGTTAGGATATCCTGGGTAGTTGTCTACCTCGTTGCTTTTGAATACTTCTTTAAAATGGTCACACCATTCATTGATATTAATATTATTGTTATTAGAAACCCTCTTACTCCCACAACTAATGGTTTTTAGCTCTTTCCAAAATGCTGAAGTGTTTTTAATGTTATTTTCAAGCTGCTCTGTTTTCGCACGTCTAAAGACTCCAGCCTTTCTTTTTAGGAGATATTTATATTTCTTTTTCACCATTACATATTCCTTCCTGTCTTCTTCAAATCTTGTAGATCTAAAAAAATAAGTTTATGACGAGTTTCTTTTTTAGCTTGAGCACATTCCTCGTCAAACCAACCATTTGAGAGAGAGAGAGAGAGAGAGAGAGAGAGAGAGAGAGAGAGAGAGAGAGAGAGAGAGAGAGAGAGAGAGAGAGAGAGAGAGAGAGAGAGAGAGAGAGAGTGATTGAGAAACAGAGAAACAGAGAGAAACACTGAGTGGTGAGAGATAATGAGAGAGTATGTGTTGGTGCTTATAGGAAAGTGGGGGGTGGTGTGGGTGGGGGCGGGTGGGGGACTATAACACTCCAAACACGTTGACAAACTAACAAAAGCCAAGAGTTGTGGCGACAAAATGTGATTTCCTACAAGGCACATTTTGTCGCTTTTACGGACCCTTCCGGAGGTGTGCATTTTGTCACATTTTGACGCCGGCGACAAAATGTGACTTGTAGTACGTCACATTTTGTCGCCGGCGACAAAATGTGATCGGCGACAAAATGTGTCATACCACCCCTCCTCTGCACCCTTCCATTCATTTCTAGCTGTTCCGTCGACCGCTGTCGCATTCTCAGATTAGTGCAGAAAAATAAATGCACATTTGTGGGACCCCCACACCAATAGGACAATGTGTCCTGGCTCAGCATTATCAGTAGGACAAATGTCCTGAACTTGCTGTTTTAATAGGACAATGTGTCCTGGCTCAGCATCATCAGTAGGACAAATGTCCTGAACTTGCTGTTTGAATAGGACAATGTGTCCTGACTCAGCATCATCAGTAGAACAAATGTTCTGAACTTGCTGTTTGAATAGGACAATGTGTCCTGACTCAGCATCATCAGTAGGACAAATGTCCTGAACTTGCTGTTTTAATAGGACAATGTGTCCTGGCTCAGCATCATCAGTAGGACAAATGTCCTGAACCTGCTGTTTTAATAGGACAATGTGTCCTGGCTCAGCATCATCAGTAGGACAAATGTCCTCAACTTGCTGTTTTAATAGGACAATGTGTCCTGGCTCAGCATCATCAGTAGGACAAATGTCCTCAACTTGCTGTTTTAATAGGACAATGTGTCCTGGCTCAGCATCATCAGTAGGACAAATGTCCTGAACCTGCTGTTTTAATAGGACAATGTGTCCTGGCTCAGCATCATCAGTAGGACAAATGTCCTGAACCTGCTGTTTTAATAGGACAATGTGTCCTGGCTCAGCATCATCAGTAGGACAAATGTCCTGAACCTGCTGTTTTAATAGGACACAAGAGACACGGCCCACTGATAAAGTAACTTTTTATACACCCAAGAAAAGTTGTCTTAAATCAAAAGCACACTTTTTCTGCCAATTTCAGTAATTAATTGTATCATTAAATATAATTTTAAATAACGACTGTTTATCTGAAACTTTGTCTGTCATTCAGTAAATGACATTTTGGTAAAGAACTAAAAAGGGAAAGAGCAACCAATTCTTAATAAATTATGTACTTTTATTAAAACAAAATGACTTTAGTATTGTCATAACTTAAACCAAAACAGGTATATCATATAAGCCTAGAACCTTTTTAATTTATTATCAGTTTATGCACAGTTCACAATCGTTGATTGCTAGAGTTGAAGTTCTTAACAAGGGCTGTGTACAGAGAGAGAGAGAGAGAGAGAGAGAGAGAGAGAGAGAGAGAGAGAGAGAGAGAGAGAGAGAGAGAGAGAGAGAGAGAGAGAGAGATTTTCCCCTGCTGAACGATCTTTGATCACACAAGGCACGAGAGTAGACAAGATTCTTGGCTGTCCGCTTTCTTACAAAATTAATAGGACACAAATCCGCCTCCTCAGTATTACAATAGGACAATTGTCATGCCAGGTGTCAGGGTAATAGGACATTTGCAATTTTAATAGGTCAATGTCCTTAAAATGACAGAAATTTGCATCACTCGTTCTGAATTTACGTGCACATGATCATAACGTACCATCAAGATTCTTTAATCAGCCAATGCATCGTAATACAAAGGAAATCGTTTTGGTTTTGCACAAGACACAATCCAACAACAACGAAAGCATGCACATCGAATGGACAACCAATATAAGAGGAAAACCCCCTACAAAAAACAGATGACATTATCGTGTATCAGTCTCTCTCTCTCAGATTCTTTCTTTCTCTCAGACGCACACCTACACATACACCAACACACACACATACACGTGCATACACATTTATACCAACACAGGTCCCACCTCCTCACACACGCACTCACACACACTCACACACAAGACCGCAATCATGCAGGCACACCGATTAACACAAGTCTAAGCAAAATAGGATACAAAAATACCCCTAGGGGGGTGAGCCTACTGAGTATTGATGGCTCTGACAGCAGAGAGGTAAAAGCTGTTCTTCAGGCGGTTAGATTTGCACTTAAAAGAGCAGAACCTTTTACCAGAAGGGAGTGATTGAAACAGATGGTTGACTGGGTGTGTGCAATCAGATATGATGGATTTAGCTTTGCGTCTTATGCGCACACTATAGATGCTATATAGGGATGGCAGTTTGTGACCTATGATTTTTGAGGATGTCTTGACGACTTGATGGAGTTTCCTTTTATCTTTAACTGAAGCTGATCCATACCAGACAGATATTGAACAACTGAGTATGCTTTCGATGACAGATCGATAGAACTGTGTCAAGACTGCTGTACTTATCCTAAATTTCTTGAGCTGTCTTAGAAAATATAGTCTCTGCTGTGCTTTTTTGCAGGATGATGTGATGTTGACTTCCCAGCTTAATGTATTTGAAATGTGCACACCTAGGAATTTAAATGATTCTACTTGCTCAACTACCTGACCTTTAACAGATAACGCTGGGAGAGGAGTTTTCTTTTTCCTGAAATCAACTATCATTTCTTTAGCTTTGGAAACATTGAGCTCAAGATTGTTAGTGGCACAACAGTCAACCATCTTTTCAACTTCATCCCTGTACCCTGCCTCATCGCCATTAGTAATGAGCCCCTCCATAGTAGTGTCATCAGAAAACTTAATAACTGCAACAGATGGCCTATATATGGGTTTACAGAGCGAAAGTCATTGGTAAACAATGTAAATAGCAAGGGAGATAATACACATCCTTGGGGGGCACCAGTGTTTAAAATGACCTTTTCCGATACATGATTGCCAACTCTGACAACTTGGGGTCTGTTGGTGAGGAAATCTGCAATCCATTTACACAACCCAATATTCACATCCATACTAATGAGCTTCTGAATAAGTTGAGATGGAACAATAGTATTAAATGCAGAACTGAAGTCAATGAAAAGAATGCGGGCATAGGTATTAGCTTTCTTTAAATGTTGGATAACAAAATGAAGACCAAGAGACATAGCATCCTCCACAGATCTATTTGCCCGACATGCAAACTGTAATGGGTCCATTAGAGAGACAGTCACAGATTTCAGATAGCAGAGAATAAGGCGTTCAAAAACTTTCATAACAACGGATGTGAAAGCTGGTCTGTAATCATTAAGTGTGACTGTTTTGGGTTTTTTTGGTACTGGAACAATAATAGCGGATTTGAAACATGATGGAACTTTGCATTGAAACAGAGATATATTGAACACATCAGAGAAAATAGGGGCAAGCTGATCAGCACAGTGTTTTAGGCAAGGTGACGAAATACCATCTGGCCCACCGGCTTTCTTTACACTCTGCCGCCTGAACAGTTTCCTAACATCTGATTCTTGCACTACAAAGGCGGGGTCAGAGGCTTCCGAGTCTACCTGGGGCCTTGGAGTTGTGTTTAGTCTGTCAAACCTAGCATAGAAATGGTTCAGTTGATCAGGAAGTGTTGGGTCATCAGTACTAATTCTTGGTTTTTGTTTATATTGAGTAATATTCTGCAGACCCTTCCACACGGCCCTAGTATTGTCTGAAGAAAACTGCTGTTCAATTTTCTGACGGTACTCTATCTTAGCATGTCTGATTTCCTTTTCTACTTCATACTTGGTCTGATTGAAATGACGGCTAGCATGGTCTTGCAATGTTTTGTCACTCTCATCTAACTTTATGCGTTCTAATGCGTTGTATTTGGCAGCTAATTTAGACTTAATACTATACCTAAGCCAGGGCTTGTTATTACAATATATAGTTACAGTTTTGGTCGGAACACACAGCTGTTCACAAAAGCTAATATACGATGTAACAGTGTCCGTATAATCAACTTTTATTATTTTGTGTATTTCACACTAAGCACCCTAGACCTATCCCTAACTCTACCCCAAACCCTGCTTTCAGGTTAGGGTTAAGAATAGGGATAGGTTTAGGGTCGACGGAACAGCCTAAAATCAATGGAATGGTGCAGCGGAGGGGGCTTTTCTTAACATTTGAATTTTGTTTTTAAATCGTTCTCTCTCTCTCTCTCTCTCTCTCTCTCTCTCTCTCTCTCTCTCTCTCTCTCTCTCTCTCTCTCTCTCTCTCTCTCTCTCTCTCTCTCTCTCTCTCTCTCTAGGTGTTGCCTAAAATCATTATCCTTGAAAAATAAAGTTCAAGTTTCAAGTTTTCAAGTTTTCTCTCTCTCTCTCTCTCTCTCTCTCTCTCTCTCTCTCTCTCTCTCTCTCGCTCTCTCTCTCTCTCTCTCTCTCCCCCTCTCTCTCTCTCTCTCTCTCTCTCTCCCCCCCCCTCTCTCTGTCTCTGAATAGGCATCGCCTAAAATCTTTATCCTTGTTAAATAAAGTTGTTCCGTGTTCTCTCTCCCTCCCTCTCTCTCTCTCTCTCTCTCTCTCTCTCTCTCTCTCTCTCTCTCTCTCTCTCTCTCTCTCTCTCTCTCTCTCTCTCTCTCTCTCTCTCTCTCTCTCTCTTTGTTTAAGCCCCAAAATTCCTGGCATTCAACTACTGCTCTATTTGGCCTTCAGCAGCTTATCTCCACGGCTACTAGAGTCACCTACACTTCAGCAACACTTCTTGACCACATTTACTCAAACAACACGTCCTTAGTCACTGATGTCAATGTTTTAGACTCCAAATGTATTAGTGACCACTCCCCTGTAAAATGCACGTGGATTACTAGACCCCCTAAACTTCAAACTAAAGGCCACACTACTATTCACTATAGATCCTTTAAACACTTTGATAAATTCGCATTTTTTCAAGATCTTAACATGGCGCATTTTAACAATGTTTTCAATTTTTCATGTCCCATCCAAGCACTAGATGTGTTTTGTGCAACCTTTCTAGCAGTAATTGAGAAACATGCGCCTCTTAGAACAAAAAGAGTTAAAAGTTCCACCCTTCCCGGATGGCTCACTCCAGAAATAGCTGAAACTATGAAACAACGGGCGCGTTCTAAACATGAATATATATTACTGAAGAAAGAAAAGACCTGATTCGCTACCAACTGACATTAAAGCACAAAAGCAACTGGAACTTGAAAACAAAGAATTAGAATATAAAAAGCTAAGAAATAAAGTCAATGATCTCATTCGGGACTCTAGAAAACAGCACTTCAATAAAATGATATCAACAAATCGTGACACATCTACATTATGGCGAGCCATCAACAACATCACAAATAAGTCCAAGCACAATTCACTAAATAGCTTCAATTGGTCGCCAGACTCATTCAATAATCACTTTATACACATAGCAGATTCTATAGGGGTACCTGACCCAACACACCCCGAAAACGAATACTGTCCTTCGTCCTCTCTTCAAACCTTTTGTAATAGTAACATAAAACCTGGTAATGCATTTAAAACACCTTCACTTGCTGTTCACGAAGTTGGTTCCCTTATCGCAAAATTGAAAAATAAAAAATCTATGGGACCAGACAAAATCAGTAGCTCTCTCTTAAAACTTGCACTTCCCTACGTAGTAGAACCTCTTACCTTCATATATAACACATGCCTGGAACAAAACATAGTACCACCTGGTTTAAAATCAGCAAAAGTTATACCACTGCCTAAATCCAAAGATGTTTCTGACCTAAACAACTTTAGACCCATTTCTATTCTTACAGTTCTATCTAAACCTCTTGAAAAACATGTTCATAAACATCTAATGCAGTATCTTGAGGACAACAATCTTTTCCATCCTTTACAATCTGGCTTTCGGCATCACCATTCTTGTCAAACTGCCGTAGTTCGTCTCTGTGATACATGGCTTTCAGCAATTAACCGAAACAAAATGACAGGTGCTGTATTTCTTGACTTTAAGAAGGCATTTGATCTTGTGAATCATAAAATATTATTAAAAAAGCTAGCACTATACCTGCAAGACGAAAATACAGTTTCTTTTTTTACATCCTATCTTACTAACAGAACACAGTTTGTCCTAAGTAATGGTGCAGTTTCATATAATAAGATAATTAAGACTGGTGTGCCGCAAGGATCTGTTTTAGGACCCCTCCTGTTCTGTTTATTTATTAATGACCTACCCCTTTCAATATCAGATGAAAGTGTCTCATGCGATCTGTTTGCTGACGACTCCTCCCTCCACTCTAGTGCAGCTTGTTTATCCTCCATTCAAACCTCATTACAAACAGCTTTAACTGATGTTTCTGCCTGGTGTGACCAAAACCTGATGGTCATCCACCCTACAAAAACCAAAAGCATGGTAATTACTTCAAGACAAAAACATCAGAACGAACCTCTAAATCTCAAAGTTTATTTAAAGGATAACATCATTAACCAAGTAAAAGAGCACCGCGTCCTGGGTGTGATCATAGATGAAGAACTGAAGTGGCAGACCCATATTGAGAAGGTAGCACACAAGCTTGCACGTAGCCTATTCCTACTAAAAAAACTTAGACCTTTCTTAGATACAGAGGAACGCAAATTATTCTTTCATGCCCACTGTCTCTCTCATGTCAACTATGCATCTGTAGTTTGGGATTCTACCGCCAAATGTCACCTATTAAAACTCAATTCTATCTACAAAAGAGCAGCTAAAATTATTCTTCCTGACGCAAACCTCACCACATCAGAAAAACAAGCAAAATTAAACATCCTTCCGTTAGATTCACAATTAAAGTACAACAAAGCAATCATCATGTACAAAGTGCATAATGACTTGGTCCCACAATACCTAAAATTATTAGTTACGCCGGCATCACATCGTTATGGTTCCAGCAACTACATTTTGCCAAACACTAGAATTGACAAATACAAATCAAGTTTTGCCTTCTCAGGTTCCTCAATTTGGAATTCCCTTCCCTCTGCCATTCAGTTATGCCCTTCCATCTCACGATACAAAAAGATGGTGCGGGCAAACATAATTTACAGCCCTGCTTAAATCCTGTGTCATTTTGAACGCACACTGTATAACTGTATTGCCTTGTGTACACCTACATGTGATATGCATGGTATATGTCAATTGATTGTTTACATCTCAGTTTTATGCTTTGTTTATTTGTTTGCCTTTAAACTGCTTGTTAAATGTGTTTGGATTGACGTTGCTTTCACCTCCTACTTGTCATCAATTATTTGTTTCACTATGTGGGTTTTTTTTTATATATATATATATATATATATATATATAAGAAGGAGATAGGCATCGTCAAAGGACAGTAGTCCGAAATATTTGCTCATTAAATTGACACCACAGTCATCCCACTTGTTGTTTTTTCCTTTGTTTTGAATGATATGAAGGAGATAGGCATCGTCAAAGGACAGTAGTCCGAAATATTTGCTCATTAAATTGACACCACAGTCATCCCACTTGTTGTTTTTTCCTTTGTTTTGAATGATATATATATATATATATATATATATATATATATATATTTTTTTTTTTTTTTTTTTTTTTTTTTGTATGTATAAAACAATGTATATGTGTATGAGAGAGAGTCAGAGAGAGAGAGAGAGAGAGAGAGAGAGAGAGAGAGAGAGAGTATACAAATGTTTTTTTTTTTCTTAAATTTGTTTTTCTTTTA
>CM065688.1:62987537-63037291 GCA_017654935.2 Phymorhynchus buccinoides | reverse complement strand
ATAACGTTTCAAAGTATTTTCTCATTTTTTAAGCTGATATAGGACTATGCCTTTTAATCTGTGGGATTGCTTAACGGTAAAACCATCAAAAGACACTTTAAGGTAATGAAACTTTAACACAACCACAGTAAGAGAATGTCCATGACAAGAAAGATTCTTCTTCTTCTTCTCCTTAGGCAGCAACTTCACACCTGAAGGTTCTGCTGCACTTTTAGGTGGAAGTACGAAAAAATAGAAAAATAGCAAAAGATAGAGTACAAAGCGAAATAATAACATTATGTGGGACATAAAGAACGAAATTGATTGCAAGACGTCATGGAATAACTGAGTTTCACAGATCCAGTTACATGTAGAAAGAATTAATGAAATTAAAACCGTAAAATAAAATTTAAATATGTGAGGATTTGATTTGGGAAGGTGGGATGGAGGGGGGTTGGGGTGGGTGTGTTTGATAGAGGGAAAGACGAGTTAAAGGTCATGCCCGACCGTTAAATGTACCCAGACTGGCCAGGGACACCCGGGCCCCACATGATGCATGTAGAGTGTCATGCATGACCGCTTAGTCCCCCCAGATCAACCGGGTGAAACACGGGCCCCACATGATGCATGTACAGGAGTATTTGTATTTAGGGGACAATACATGCATGCAAAAAAGGGGGGTGGGGGGCATCTGTTTTTGTTTTTGTTGTTTTTAGGTGTGGGGATGCAGGGGTTGGAGGTGGGGAGGGGAAGGCAGAGGAATGGGTGTTTAGTAGAGGTGCTTTTGGAGGCCCCTCTTGAAGGCCTCCAAGGACTGGGTCTAGGCAACTTCTTCAGGGAGGCCGTTCCACTGCGGGATAGTGCGAGGAAAGAAAGTGGACTGTCTGTATTGAGTTCTATATGTCTAGGGATGTCGTATGAAGCTGAGTGAGATTGACAGAGACTTTTCTTCTGCAGGGTATTTGTTGGAAGATACTTGGAATTGATTTGGAGGAGTACTGTGTGGATTCTAAAGAAGGTATTCAGACGGGCTTCAGTTCGACGGGTCTGTAGAAGGGGCCATTTCAAGTTTTTCAGGAGATCTGCCGATCTTGTTGCCTGACGGTAGTCTCGGGCCACCCATCTTGCAGCTCGGCTCTGGATGTTTTCAATAGCGTCAATGCTGCCTTTGTTGTGGGGGGTCCCTGACTGGGCTGGCGTATTCCAGGAGGGGATGCACCATAGCTTTGAAGGCCTGTTCTTTGGCTTTTTTGTTGTTGACTTTCAAGGCCCTCCTCAGGAATCCAAGAGTTTTGTTTGCCCTGCTGACCATGTCGTTCACAATCACATGTGTGTCCCACTTAAGATCAGCAGAAATAGTGACACCCAAGTACTTTGCATGGGGCAGCACTGGAGCTGGTGTCCGTGAAGGATATAGGCCTTCTCCAGTGTCTTTTTGCGCCTGGTCGCATGTAGGACAGAGCATTTCTGAGGGTGGAAAGCCATTTTCCAACGGTCTTCCCATGAGGCAAGTCTGTCAAGATCGTCCTGAAGTAGGTCTTGATCAGTGGAAGCTTGAATGTCCTGATGGCAGATGGTATCATCAGCAAACAATTCATTCAATTTCTTCATATGATATAATCTAAGTATTAGTCAAGTTCATATTCAAGTTCAAATCTGGACATCATAATCAACAATATAATCATGATAAAATTCAATTACAATTTCCATCTGAAACCGATTAATTAAGATTAAAGTACCTAATGGTACCCCAAGAAATACAACGGAATAATCAATAAATTATTAAAAAAACTTGGACATCAAAATCGACAATATATTATAATAGCCTATATCAAGTTCAATTACAATTTCCATCTGAAACTAATTAATTAAGAAATCAAGACACTTAATGACAAAATTAAAGAAATACAGCGAAATAATAGAAAATAAACAAAACTCGGTTTTACCAGGTTTCAGGTTTTCCTGCTCGATTTCCCTAGATTTCGCCGTTTTGGGTTTTAAGGGGGGTTTCGCCCGGTTTCAGTTTTCATACATACCCCACCGGCAAGATAGCCTGCAGGCTACCCCCCCCCCCCCCCCCCCCCCCCCCCCCCCCCCTCCGGTAGGCTTAAATTACTGTGACTGGCAAAATAGCCTCAGTTACCATGACCAGCAACATAGCCACTTCTTTATTTATTAATATATATAAATTAAAAAAGTCCATTCAAATTTGGATAAAATTCTAGTACCTAGTTTGCTTTAGCCTACAGGCTTATAGGTTGCTTCTGCTAGTAGTAGTAGTAAATAGGGACAGAACAAGCCGTCAAGCTTTTTAGATAGTCCCATCTTCATAAACAGTGTATGGTCAAGGTTTCGTGGTCAAATTTTCCTACAATTACTCATCAAAGCATCTAATACAGTACTCCCCGTTTATAGTAAACTCGGTTATAAGCAATTTCGGTTACAGTAAAGGAAAGCACTGGTTCCCGGCCAAAGGTCCTGCTTCAAGGCTAACTGTGATCTCCTCCATGAGCTCGATGAGCTGAGTCTCGCAGCTGCGTTTCGCTCTGAAGCCATGCTGTTGGGAGGACAAGATCTTGTCAAGGTCCTGGCCTGGCCAAAGCGATGTACAGCGCCAACTGCGTCGGGCAAACTGGGAGTATATCAACAGTGCCCTGACAGCAGAGACCACTGACCATACCCCAAAATACAAACGCTTCTGGGCCTACATAAAAAACCAGAGGACATCCAACACTGGAGTGGCTCCTCTCAAGGTTAACGGGACGCTGATCGCAGACCCCAGAGCAAAGGCAGAGGCCTTGAACAGCCAGTTCCAGTCGGCATTTAGTGAGGGCAAGAATTACACCCGAGATGAGTTCATAGCAAAATGCAGCATGGATGAGAAATGCTACCCAGTGCTCGACTCTGTGACCATCTCAGAGGAAGGAATTAGACGCCTCCTAGCCGGACTGGACCCTCTCCAAAGCCAACGGTCCTGACGAAATCAGCGCCCGGGTACTGAAGGAGCTATCTGCAGAGATTGCCCCCATCCTCACAAGGATCTACCAGTCCTCCATCAGAAACAGTCAAGTTCCATCAGACTGGAAGGATGCTCTGGTCTCTCCAATATTTAAGAAGGGAGAGCACTATGACCCTGCTAATTACCGGCCGGTCTCACTGACATGCATTGCCTGAAAGATCCTGGAGCATGTTATGGTCAGCTCCATAATGAAGCACCTGGAGTTGAACAAGATCTTGTCCTCCCAACAGCATGGCTTCAGAGCGAAACGCAGCTGTGAGACTCAGCTCATCGAGCTCATGGAGGAGATCACAGTGAGCCTTGAAGCAGGACAGCAAACAGACATCCTCATCATGAACTTTGAGAAGGCATTTGATAAAGTCAACCACAGCCTTCTGCTACATAAGCTACACACATACGGCGTACAAGGTGAAGTGAACAGATGGGTGGCGGACTTTCTCTGCGGCCGGCGCCAGTCGGTCGTCTTTGAGGGCACCCAGTCAGACTATGTGAGTGTCAAGTCGGGAGTACCGCAGGGATCAGTGCTCGGCCCCTGCTTATTTTTGGTCTATATTAATGACTTATCAGAAAGGCTTTCATCGAACGCAAGACTTCGCTGACGACACCACAGTTTACCGACTCATTTTCTCGGGAGAGGACCATGCCCATTTACAAGAAGACCTCCAGCGCCTTGAGGAATGGGAGAAGAAATGGGACATGAACTTTCACCCGAGGAAGTGTCAAACGTTGCCTGTCACGTTGCCTCCCAGGGGTCGCGTTAACGCATGTTTTTTTGCGTATTTGACGCATTTTAAAAATCGATGACGCATTTTCACGGCGCTTACGCGTAACACGTACGCAAAACGAAGTCTGCTCAAAACTGCATCTGAGTCTAAATGCTGAATCGGACTTTAGAAGTCTCACTGCCTGCCTGTACTGTATTGAATAGAGGTGCTACCGACCAGCCTACTGCACCAAACACACGCTTAGGCCTTGATTCCTTTTCTGGAACAGACCAAAGAAAATCTCCACTGTTTAATATAGAGAAGTAACACAAACGAGCAAGATGGTCATCGGGCATTTTTAAGGCAACACACTAAAACCCCAATGTCTCAATGCTAGCAAACTTTATTTTGATCGAAAACAACTTGCCTCTTGAGTTGTGAAAGGGGGTCAACATATTACTGTTGTTTGCTCAATAAGTCTGATCTACTGTAGTCCAGATCTCCACTCGTGGTGACACACAGTGACACACTGATGCGAGGTGAATGGTCAGGGGCAGGCATTGACTGGCACTGCAGTTGGTTTGATCAGCAGGGCTTGTGACGTATGTCAGCAATGATGTAAGCATAGAAAACAGGTGGTTATGTGTGGATAGGCGTAAAACATGCTATTTTTGTTTTTATTATATTTTACATCAATTTATACTTATAGTGTTATGATGTGACGTATTTTTTAGCCTAGTTTACGCATTTTTTGGCCGACTTTGCGTAAGGCAAACGCATTTTCAAAAACTCTGGCGCAATGCCTGCCCTCCCCCCTCTGTTTTTCTCCTCCTCCTCCCCTCCACCCTGTGATAGGATTCAGTATGATTCCGTAGTTAGACAGTTTTGGAGTAGACACGCATGCGCTCTTGACACACACGCGCTGCACGAGCCTTTCTTTGTTCTCTAACCAGATTACACTTGGATCACAAAATGTTCATCATTGTGTTTGTTATTATCTAGTGTGCGTGCTGATCTCGATATGGTGGCAGCGGTCTATGAATGCCACGTACTCAACCAGTGCTAACGCCTCTTAGTGACGTTTTGCTCCCGTTCGTGTCTTCCACAACTAGTCTAGTGCTTACGCCTCCTGTGACGTTTGCGTCTAGCAGCATACCAGAAGCCGATTTTACACAGTGTATTGTGCAAATATTATCCAGATAAGTTCTACGTTTGTTCAATTTCAATGATTGACGCTATGCTGACCTGTATTACTTCGTAGTTTGTCCATCATTATTGTTTGAACTTTTTTTCAAAGTTACTAGCAGCTACTCGCCCGCTAATTTCCACTTTGTTAAGAATTTTATACTTTAATTTTAGATCGTTTTTTCTTTCAAAGTGTATTGAACTTTTAGTAACCTTTTCATTGTTTGACTTTTTCTACCATCATGGCCTTCAAACCACCAGACAATTTTGACTTTTCACACCCGGAACAGTGGCCAACATGGCGCCAAAGATTTATGCGATACCGAACATGCAGCGAGTTAGCTAAGAAAGACTTTGATATTCAGGTTTCCAGTCTCATCTACAGCATGAGCTGCGATGCTGAAAGGATTTTCTCCACTTTCACCATCAACACAGGTCACTGTGCAGGCCAAAACCCTCCGGACCCTCCTGATACTACCTTGAAGACGTGATTAAGATGTTCAATGACCACTTCACACCAAAGTGTAACGTCATTCACGAACGGGCAGTGTTTAATCAGCGGCAGCAGGCCCCAGGCGAAAACGTAGAAACATACATTCGTGTTCTGTATGAACTGGCGGAAAACGCCGATTTTCCGTGTAAGGATTCAGCTATCCGAGACCGGCTCGTGGTAGGACTGTGTGACAGAGAGCTGTCGGAAAAGTTGCAGCTGCAGCCAGACCTCACCCTGAAGGACGCCATTCAGATTGCGCGCCAGCATGAATTAGTTAAGCAGCAGCTGCGGGAGCAGCGTGATTCCAGTGCCAGCGTAGATGCAGTGCGCTCCAGCAGAGATGGGGGTGCATGATAGGGACATCGCCGCGGTGGTGGCCACGGAGGGCGTGCCTCCTTTTACGCCAACTCTTCGCAGAGAGGCAGCGAAGGTCATCAACACGCCAGAGGTCAACATGCCAGAGGTCAACATGCTGGAGACCAACATCCCAGAGGACAACGAGGGGGTACGGGCCAACATCGCCGAGGAGGTGGAACGTGCGGCAACTGCGGTCGAGAACCACATTACAGCAGGAACGAGTGTCCTGCTCGCGGCAAAGTTTGTAGCAAGTGCGGGATCTACGGACACTTCGCAAATGTCTGCAGACAGCAGCAGCGATCCCAGGTGAACGAGGTGGAGACACATTTCCTGGGCTCTGTCTCCACTCCAGCTAGTGAGCCTCCATGGTTCACATACCTGGACATTTGCAACACCCCGGTCCGCTTCAAGATAGACACGGGTGCTGACGTGTCTGTCGTCTCTACATCCCAATATAACCAATTCCCTTGCCCTCCTCCCTTGCAGCAAACAAAGGCAGCACTCTGTAGCCCTTCAGGTCCCTTGACATGCAGAGGACAGTTCACAGTGACTGTTCATACAGAAAATGGCCCTCTCTGTATGCAAATCTTCGTCGTTGATTCCAACACCGACAACCTTCTCAGTCGAGCTGCCGCATGCCAACTGAACCTTGTCCAGCGAATCGATGAGCTTTCCTCTCCCGTGTTTGGTGAGCTCGACCAAAAACCAGTGGATTGTACACCCGTGAAAATCCAGCTGAAGAAGGATGCTCACCCATACAGCATCCCCACAGCCAGGAGGGTACCAATCCCACTTCACGAAAAGGTCAAGGCCGAACTGGACAAAATGATAGAAGCGAACATCATTGAAGCCATTACTGAACCAACAGATTGGTGTGCCCCAATGGTTGCTGTCATGAAGAAGTCAGGGTCAGTCAGAATCTGTACTGATCTCAAGAAGCTGAATCTTGCCGTGAAAAGAGAAAGATACATGATACCGACGATTGATGACATCCTACACAAATTGAAAGGCTCCACCATCTTCACGAAATTGGATGCTACATCAGGATTTTGGCAGATCCCTCTGGACCTACAAACTGCGAAACTTACGACCTTCATCACACCCTTCGGCAGGTTTTACTACAAGAGACTACCATTTGGCATCACCTCAGCACCAGAGATATTCCAAAGGAAGATGGAAGAAATTCTTCATGGAATTGACAATGTCATTTGCTACTTCGATGACATCCTGATCCACAGCAAGAACGCAGAGGAACATGAGAGGCACCTTGCAGCAGTCATCCAGAGACTTGCAGAGGTCGGTCTCAAACTCAACCAAGAGAAGTCAGAATTCCGGAAATCCAGCATCAACTTCTTGGGCCATCGCATCAGTGGAGAAGGCATGCGTCCCAGCGACGAGAAGGTTGAAGCTATCATCAACATGCCAGAACCGCAGAATATCACGGACCTCCAGAGAATCCTGGGCATGGTCAACTTTCTTGGTCGCTTCATCCCAAATCTGTCCAGCACCCTTCGTCCAATGACAGAGTGTGACGAGGTAATGGGTTAAAAGGCTAAGTCCCTAGGGAAGACTTTAGAAAATTTTGCCTTTAGCCCACTTCTCTAGGGTATGGGAGATGAGCAACTTTCCCGGCCCCTTTTCATCTAATAAATTTATATTTGTGCCCGGGTTCTGGCTCGTATGATTGTAAGAAATACAAGTGGTTGAATTGCTCTAAATGGCAGACAGAGAGAAGTAGGGTTTTACATGAAATTACAAGACTCCCACTCTCATCAGTCTGACCAAAGGGTTCAGGATTATTTGACACTTGTATTTTATTTACTCCCAAAATCTGCATAAGATTATGCAACAATAATAATAAAGCAGCTCAATGGCGCCAAAACAAAATGTGAATGAAAAACAATGGAATCCGAAAGGATTTATAAGACTTTTGTCTTTCTAGAAGGTTAGCCCCATGCGAGAAGGGTTACTAATTATCTTCATTGTCCGTAGGAAAGTTCAAATGATTGGCGCAGTCCGGGGGACTTAGCTGTGGTTGAGTTCCTCCGTAGTGATCGGCGAGTGCTGGGGAGGCTGGGTTCCGGTTACGGCTTCGCGGGATGGCACGGTTCAAGCGTGGTCTCCTCGCGGATTCTGGGTGCGGGGCGTCTTGGCGGCGGTCCCGTCTTGGTGCTTGGTGGAGTCCGGGATAATCGTCCGGCCCACGATGCCCTGCTGATAATCACAGGAGAAGGTGGATGTAGATCTCTATGGCTTAGAGACAAGGGGCTTCAGTCGGCAGGGAATTAGTGAATCCCAACCGGCTAGAAGGCTTCCCTTGTACAATAGCACTAGTTAATAAATAAACTGAATTTCAGTTAACAAACTGAGATCAGTAAAACATAAAAGGTGATCAAGACAACATCACTCTCCATCCAACACCTGGAAAGGAATGGTATCATAAAGTGCAAGATTGCGGCCCATAGGTTTCCTACTAAAAATAGACAAAAGGGTTAGTAGGCATAAACTCCGGTTCTGGTACCAAAAGTGTTCAAGTCAAAAACACACACACACAAATAATCAGTGCACATAAATAGAACAGAATGTTTACCATTTCTTTTCAATAACATATCTATCTACTCCTTATTCATCATTGAACATAGGATCTAGATCAAAACTAGGGTCAAACAAACCAGATCTCAATCACCAGTCATCAATAATACTTACTAGTGGGCTTATTATGACTGGTTGTGAGTGTTGCTCTAGCTACGTTTCAGCGTCTTGTGTGAAAAACTTTTTCTCACTACGCCAATTATAGCCTTCACTTTCAAACAATGAAAGCCTGTCATTGGTTTATAGCAGTCGACACGTCACAAGATGATGTTCAAAATGTACAGAACAATCACGCGCCGATTACAGCATTATCACATGCCGGACATTCCTAACCTTGCTCATGATAGGAAAGGCAAAACCGTCTTCAAAGGGAATTGACCATGGTTGTCACTTTCTCATGGTGAGGAGGGTAGATAAGAGGGGGGGGGGGGGGGGGGGTGAAGGGAGATAACCTCGGTAGGGGTTACATGCCGACCGGGGAGACAAATCGAACTTCAAACAGACAACGGCCTTAATCGGCGTTCTCTTTGAAGCGGCCGGGCAATTAAAGTGGCGGCTGGTCGAGAAATGAAAAGGAGAGAGGGTGGGGGGGGGGGGGGGGAGAAGGGGGGGGGGGGGGTGTAGATAAGAAATAAAGAAAGCGGGTCGCGCGGGACACTTACGTCACACAGAGCTGCTGGAAAAGGACAAGGAGTGGATGTGGGGAGAGCCTCAGCGAGCAGCTTTCAGTGCCGTTAAAACCATGTTGTCAACCGCTCCTACCCTAGCCTGTCTGCCTGTGTCATCGGAAAACTGAAGAACATCTTCGCCCATCATGGGATCCCAAACATTCTTGTCACAGACAACGGACGACAGTTTTCCTCATCAGAATTCAGGATCTTCTCTGACACCTGGCACTTCATGCACGTTACCAGTAGTCCTTACTTCCCACAGAGCAATGGGGAAGCAGAAAGAGGAGTGCAAATCGCCAAACGGATCTTGCAGCAGAAGGATCCTTTCCTTGCTCTACTGTCATACAGAGCAACTCCCACAGCGTCTACAGGAGTGAGCCCAGCTGAACTCGCCATGGGGAGAAGGTTAAGGACCACGGTTCCAACGCTTCCCGTCAACCTGGAACCTCAGCAGTATGATCGAGAGACCATCGCTCAGAGAGATGCCAAAGCCAAAGAAAACAACAAGAAATACTTCGACAGGCATCATGGAGCTCAGTCCCAACCAGAGCTCCTCCCAGGAGACTACGTCCTGCAGAAACTGGACCATGAGTCCCAGTGGTCCAACCCTGCCAGAGTCCTCGACCAGATCGCACCCAGATCTGACCTGGTGGAGAACTCCTACGGTACCCAGTATAGGCGGAATCGCAAACATCTCCGTCTGTCCCAGTCCATTTCCCAGAGTACCCTTACTCAGAGTGCTGCCTGTCCACAACTTCCATCCAAACCCAAGACACCCTGTCCTGACCCTCAGCCAGTCCCAAGTCCTTTGGCTAGTCCTCAGTTACCAGGACCACCCCAGTCTGGTATCCAATACCACCAGCCAAACGCCCACGGGACACCAGCAGCCTGCCTTCCAGAGCAGTCCGGCCAGACCAACCCTTCTACATCACCAGTTCCTGTTAGGACAACCCGCTGTGGACGAGCCGTTATCGCTCCAGCAAGATACAGGGACTAAATCTACACCCTGTGGTCTGTCGTATCAGCCAGACACTCAAAATTAATAGTGAAAGTGAAAGTGACATCCCTCCCTCGGTTATTGTTCAGACTCTAAAATCATAATTATCAGTGCAACTCGATGCACACTTTTGTTGTCCATTAAAAGGGGGGAGATGTGATAGGATTCGGTATGATTCCGTAGTTAGACAGTTTTGGAGTAGACACGCATGCGCTCTTGACACACACGCGCTGCACGAGCCTTTCTTTGTTCTCTAACCAGATTACACTTGGATCACAAAATGTTCATCATTGTGTTTGTTATTATCTAGTGTGCGTGCTGATCTCGATACACCCCATCCCCACTTCCAACAACCCAGCAGATCAACAGTTGGCTAGGCTTATGGTTCTTTTATCTATCCCCTCTTCTGTCACACTATTTCTTCTCAGGCCTTGAGCCTTTCTTCCGGCAAAAGTGGCATAGAACCTCCCCGGTTCCGTGGCAAAATAATCAAAGTGTTGATTGTGGCCACGCATAGCTAAGAAGAAGAAGAAGAAGATGATACTATGCATAGACACTCAAATTTGTAACTGCAATTAATTATTGAACAAAGATAATTAGCTGAAAATGTTCATAAAATACAGCTTCATGTTTGGTAAGAAAGGCATAAACGGAAAGCAAACGGATAATCAAATCAGAATGAAATTTGGTACTCTGATTGACGTGATAATGAATTAAATGCTTGCCCAAAACAATTGCATTGCCATTCGTGGTTGGAAAGTTGTGCTTGTGTGTGTGACTGGTCCCTAACTTTTTTCATCAGTATATGAACACATTCTGCCTGGCCGTTTATGTGTTACTGAAGATTTAAATTTGGCCGTTTTTACAGTTTTTGGCCGTTTGGGGTCGTTTCAACGGCCAAATTATTCGTAACGTACACTTAAAAAACAGTGTCCGGTATCTTGTTTTAACATTTAGCTAAATCGAAAGAAACAATAAAAGAAGAAGAAAAAAAGCATGCCGACAACTTCAACCCTGTATAAACAGTTAGAATTTTCATTCGGTAGCCCAGTAACTTCCGGTTGGCACTTCCGGTTATTTTGTTATACCGGAAGTTCTAAAATTAGTAAAAACTTGATTTTCAGTAGATTAGTTAAATATGAACATATTCTGCCTGGCCGTTTATGTGTTATTCAAGATTTAAATTTGGCCGTTTTGGGTCGTTAAACGGCCAAATTATTTGTAAAATACTCTTAAAAAACAGTGTCCTGCATCTTTTTTGAACATTCAGCAAAATCGAAAGAAACAATAAAAGCAGAAAGAAAAGAAAAAACCCACTAAAAAGCATGCTGACAACTTCAACAATATTCCCTCTGTATAAACAGGGAGACATCAATAACCGTTAAATTTGATAGAGGGCAAAACTAGCTTGACCCTTCCCCCCATCCCTCACACAACCACACCCCTACTCAGATTGATTTTGCTTGCCATTAATGTTTTCTTCTTCTTCTTCTTTCTTTAAACAACCACTATCATCTTTTTGATAGTTCTGTTGTTGTACTAAAGGGGGACTTCCATCAGGCAGAAAGACTGCAAGCAAAAATGTAGCCGCCCAGATGGTCGGCCTCAATGTAATGGGGGGTGGAGGGTGGGGGGTGGAGGGGGGTGAAGGGGGGGGGGGGGGGAGAAGGGATGCAAGGTGGGTCCGGAGTTGGGAAGGGTAGGCGGGGTTGTGGAGGGAGGGATTGGGGAAATGGGTGTGAATTGGGGAGGGGGGGGGGGCGTTGCTTATTTAAATCCGGGACTTGAAGCCTTCCACTGAGGCTGATGTCACTGCCTCAGCTGGAAGGGAGTTCCAATCTCCGATGGTCCGAGGAAAGAAAGAGAACTTTCTGTAGCTCGTTTTGCAGGAGGGAAGAAGGTAAGTTGAATGGTGACTGGTTGACTTCTAAAGTTCAACAAACCAAAGGATAACCTTGTATTGAATTATTTGGTGTCATTTCACATTTTCAGTTAACTCTCTTACTCACATGGGTTTTAAGTTCAACCGCCAAGTGGTTTCTAATAGTGTAACTGTAAAGTCTGAACCAGTGAGTATATCCTTGATGGAGGTTTGTACTGAAGATTTCCACGGTCAAAATATGCCTCACTGTGCTGTTTTTGTGATACACATGTATACAGAATATGTATGGTTTCGGGGTCAACATCCAAACTGTTACATGATTTTCAAACAGTTTCATGTCATCAAGTACTTCCTTGGCGGAGGTTTGCATGGAGGTGTGGTAGGGTGAATAAGGGTGGGATAGACAGGGGGGAAAGGAAGGCTCGCTCTTCCCCACAATCTCAGTAACAGCAGACCACATGGGGTGGTATACGGTGTTTGATCTATCTTTTATTTCATCTCAGCAAAACAGCACACCTGAAAGCATATGAAATGCACAAACCCAGGTGAACAATAAGCAAAGCATGCATGAACATGTGCTATCAATCTGACCAAGTTTAGTCACATGAAAATCTACTACTCAGTCACTGAACAAAGGCACATACAGCCAACCTGTCACATGACATCACCAACACAAGCTCACTAGCCAACACTTTGGCACACCTTTCTCTCACATCCCAGTGTGTGTAACACACTCCAAAAACTATCATCAAAGTGAGAGACACAAACTGATCAAACACCGTTTAGAGAGAGAGAGAGAGAGAGAGAGAGAGAGAGAGAGAGAGATGGGCCAGCAACTGATAAACCTTCAAACATCACAGTGACGACATGGGCCAAAGCCACCATTCTGACACACAGGCACAGTGCTGCATCATTCGGCTAGCAGACGACAAAAGTTCACTGGCTGATTACTACGGCTCAAGCAAGAAACTACAACAGTTGCCTATAGTCGACAATTTGGAATCCCAAACTTGTCATACAAAATAATGATCATTAACTCAAGATCAAAACAGAAAACTGACTTGCAGCAAATAGACCTAGTGGTAAGAATCAGCTAGATCAAAGCCCACATAATGTGCCGTAGCCAATCTCCTCTCCCAACCACATAAACATTAGCAAATGCTGTCAAAACAACACCACACATGAAATAAACATGATTAAATTGTAGCATAAACAATGATAAATAATCATATGTACTTACAGCCCATTGTGTCTTGAAAGGCCAACAATTCAAAATGCAGATCTTCAATAATCTTGCCTCCTCCTCTCTCCAGGCGCATTAGATAGGAAAGAAAGAAAATTTAAAAGCAAAGGGTCAGCTGACCAGTTGGCCACGCGCAAAAGGAAAGAATCAAACTGGCCAATCAGTAAGTAGTTAGGGTGTGCGGGCGCTGATGCTGCAATGACCGGCACTGGCGGCAGGGTCATCTGACTAAGAATTATGCAGGGGTTTAACTACGGCACTTCTTTTGTCTCAGAAGTTCAAAACTGCACCCTATAACAGAGGCTTCAAAATATACCTCATTCAGTCATTGCACTCCTTAGGCCATGCTGATCAAATATGGTTGTAACTATATAATGTAAGGTAAACGGTTTTCGGGCTACGGCTTACAGAGTTTAGACAAATAGACCTAAACACACAGAGAGTAGCAAAGACGATGTTTAAGGGTACTGTTAAAAAAACGGCCAGTATCTCAGGTCACAGACCATGTAGTCTATTGTAGAGGTTAACCAATGACGGTTTTCATATTCTCATAGTCATAGATGCCCCTTTCACTGTGCAAAATTGCAGAGCAGTGTGAACATTTGCACGATTAGGCCTATTTTTGCCCCTAAGGCTTAGCCTAATAACAAACGAGAAAGGGCGTAAAAGGGCCGTGATGCCCACTTCTTGACCTAACTACTACTACTGCAACTATTAAAGTCCAAGCGTAATGTGAAATTTTCACTTGAAGTCTGTACGTACCGAAAGTGCTGTAACCGCCATGATGATACTCTTTTTAACTGGAAACCAATAAAGTAAGGATTGGCTAAGTGCAGTGCAGCGAGGAAATAAAATAGTTAGGCCTAGGGCCTACAATTTGATAACATACAGACGATTATTTCTTCTTCTTCTTCTGCCAATAATGTCCACCTGCCGTAACCGGCAATTACTGACATGTACTGGGGTTCAAAGAATTATGCAGCGCGGGGAAAACAAAAATAATGAACCTTGAAAGATGCCCCCTCCCCCCCCCCCCCCTTTTACATGCATGTCCCCTAAATACAAATAGGCTCTACTCCTGTGTATCTGGGGGGACTAAACGGTCGTGCATGACTCTACATGCATCATGTGGGGCCCGGGTGTCCCTGGCCAGACTGGGGACATTTAATGGTCGGCATGACCTTTAACTCGCCTTTCCCTCTATCACACCCATCCCCCCAACCCCCTCCATCCCCGCCCTCCCAAATCAAATATTCACATATCTAACTAACTTTTTTCGATTTTAAATCTCATTAATATCTTTCTACATAGTAAACTGTGTATCTGTAAATACTTCAGTTATTTCCTGACTATCTTGCAATCATTTCTTTCTTTCTATTTCCCCATGATGTTATCATTTCGCTTTGTACTCTATATTTTGCTATTTCTCTCTTTTTCGTACTACCCCCGGTGCAGCAGAATCTCCAACGTGATGAAGTTGGCTGCCTAAGGAAAAAAAGAAGAAGACAGATAAGCGGGGTGTGCACGGTCGAGCAACCCTGGCTAGTCCAAGAACACCCAGCCGCACACACACACAAAAAGAGGGGGGTAGTGGGTTTTTTGTCAGGGGGAGCTTCAGCACCTTCGAGATGAAGGAGTTGAGCATGGGGTCTGGACAGTTTCTGATGGTAGGGAGTTCCTTCTCTAGGTCAGAGATCTGCCTGTCGGTGTGTGGGTCCCATGATAGATAGATCACTCGCTAACCAGGACAAATAAGATTCTGTTGCGAAATACTTCCGCCTTATATTAGTGAGGTCGAGAAAGATCTGGGGGTCTTTGTGGATATTAATCTAAATTTTGAAGAGCATATTAATTACTAATACTGTCAAAAGAGCTAATACAATTTCTCAGTGGTATGATATATCCCATTTCATTCAGTTTAAATCCAAAGAAATAATGGTTCCTCTTTTCAAAGCGTTAGTTAGACCAATTTTAGAATATGGAAATGCGGTTTGGAGCCCAAAGTTCAGAAACATAATAACCTTAATCGAAAATGCTAAAAGATATACTAAACAAATTATTGGATTAATAAACTGTAATTACGAAGAAAGACTTAAAGCTCTAAATATGCCAATTAAGTCTAGAATACCGCCGGCTAAGAGGTGACATGATAGAAACGCTTAAAATCTTACATATTAAGTACTATGACAGTCAAACTATTAACAATTTGTTCACAATTAATACGTCCATTACCAGAGGCCATTCCTTGAAGATTAACAAGCCATTTACCAGGACAAATACCTATTTTTTGTCACTAACAGAGTTATTAATCCTTGGAATTCCTTACCCAGTAACTGCAGGAACACTCAATAACTTTAAAACCCTTTCATCGCCACTGTCGCCTCTTGACACCACTATGATTTAATAATAATAGTAATAATAAACGGATACTTACATAGCGCATTTTATCGAGCACAAAGCGCTTTACAGTCAGTATTGAAACATTCACACACGCACACACGCACACACACGCAACGGACACACACGCACGTACGTGCACGCACGGCGAGTGAACGCGTTCTTGCACACAGACCCCCACACACATTTAATCAAACACACAGAAGACACATTCTCACTGAAACACACACAAACTTACTCAAACATACACTAGCTTGTACAAACACGCGCACACGCAGACACACACAAACACACACACACACACACACACACACACACACACACACACACACACACACACACACACACACACACACACACACACACACACACACACACACACACACACACACACGCGCACTCACATACACACTCACGTGTACTCACACTCACAGACACATACTCGCATACACTCCCCCCCCCCCCTCTAGCCGAACTGCGAAAACACAATCTCTCCTGCGCACATACACTCATGCACATGCAAGCACACATATATATCCACACAGAACACACTCACACACAACACACACCTGCTCGGAAGTGCGGCCGTGGGCGCACGCACACTCACACTCGCGAACATGCTCACAAATTACATACACACATACGGACATACATCGCACAATCACACACACACACACACACACACACACACACACACACACACACACACACACACACACACACACACACACACACACACACACACACAGACACATCGCACACACACACGCACACTGAATCACACACACACACACACACACACACACACACACACACACACACACACACACACACACACACACACACGTACGCACGCACGCATGCACACAAATACACGCATACGCACGTGCACACACACACACACACACACACACACACACACACACACACACACACACACACACACACACACACACACACACACACACACACACACACACACTGACACACGCACGCACACGCGCACATGGAGATGGGGGGTGTTATTGGAAAGACTGCCGGAACAGATGGGTTTTCAGGTTTGTTTTGAACGATGCTAATGATTGACTATGTCTGACAGCAGAAGGCAATGAATTCCAGAGTTTGACTGCTGATGATGTAAAAGCTCTACCACCGTGCCTATCACGTTTACATTTTTGTATTCGAAAGATCCTATTGTCATTTGCTGAGCGAAGGGATCGAGATGGAACGTACATTTCAAGAAGCTCAGAGAGGTATTGAGGTGCTGTTCCCGATATGGCACCCATATGTCACTAAAATGCATCAAATGAGGGTCTGTTATTCAATGACCTTATGTTCTTAATTTTGGGAGGTAAGGATAGGCCCTATTTTATGCATATCACAAAGGAATCCTCAATGGTGCAGACAAATGTTTTTCTCTACCCAGGTAAGTTTAATGGAAAGTTTTGACTGAAAAATGGCTAGCGTTGAAAGGGTTAAAAAAACCCATGTTAGATATACACTGGGAGGATTATAGCTTCCAGACAAACTTTACTGTCATTTAAATGTAAGAAGCAATACGGTGCCGCCGCACTTTGTTGCGCCCGGAATATATTTTTTAAAAACACAACAAACACAAATGACTTGAAAGAGCAGGCAAAAGGCTATCTAATTAAGCCTCTATATTATGCCCTACCTCTGCTATGATGATATAATACTGCGACATTCTTTGTCTTCTTGTTTGCTGTGCGTCAACAACTCTTACTTGAAGAGGAGGCATTTATCTGTGAAAGCAGTGGCCATAGAGCCGCCAGTGGCTCTATAGAATGCAGGTAAGCCCTTTCCCGAAACTCGACCAATTTGCGTTATCTGCCCCTGCTCTGGTGTGTCGCAGGTGATTTCGGTGTGTCGCAGGTGATTTCCGGCAAAGTACTTGTTAAAGTGCACAAACTACCCACGGAAAACTCGCAAACCATGACGGATTACGAGCTATATAGCGACTCGGACTTACCAACTGAGCTACAGCAGCTCCTCTTTCTCTTTACTGTCATAGTGTGTGTGTTGTGTGTGTGTGTGTGTGTGTGTGTGTGTGTGTGTGTGTGCGCGTGTGCGTGTGCGTGCGTGCGTGTGCGTGTGTGCGTGTACGTGCGCGTGTGTGCGTGTGTGTCACTGTGTGTGTGACCGGAACTCACCTGGGCACGCAAGGGACATCACTCGTCCGAACTTTCTTACTTGGTTGTAGGATAGGACTATACGAATGCAGGCTAGATCTAGAGCCGCCAGTTTTTACATCCAGCGAAAAACGGAACTAAAAATAGAAAGAAAGTCTGTGTGTAGACTGATATTCCTCGTTTATTCGCCCATAGCGGCTCTCTGTCCGTCTCACTGTCTTTGTCTTTCTCTCTGTCTCTCTCTCTGCCTCTCTGTATGTTAAGTAGTTGTGTGTCTGTGTGCGCGCGCGCGCGCGTTTGTGTGTGTGTGACTTTGTCTAGAGCTCTCTTTCTCAGGGATGGTGGGGGAGGGGGTGCGGTGGGGGGTAGAGCAGGATGACAGAAGAAGATGGAAAGAAGGAGAGACACAAAAGTAATAATATATTTCGTGGACCCACAAAAACTGCTGCTCAGCATTACCGGTACTTGGCTTTACCGGTACTAGGCATTACGGTACTAGGCGTTACGTCCCCCAGCAGCTGAAGCAAACATTGATTTAAGAAGGAATTTTAATTTGCAGCAATCCAGGGCCACTATAGAGACAAACTGAATTCATGTTATTCATGGCTTCCTCTATGGACCCTGGTTTCTGCAACCATGCATGTTTTTCTGCCTCCCTGTGAATGGAAGATCCAAAACGAACACAGGTTTTTAGTGCCCTAAAAGAAAATTGCGAGTATGCTGTTACTGATGAGGAAAAAAGCGGAAATTTAGATTTTTGTTCTTTTCCTCAACGTCTTCAACTTTGAATAATGTATTTTTAATGTATCCTGCCGCTGACTGTGTCAAAGGAATGAAAGAGAGACTTTCCTCAGCTTCTTCTACAGTATCCGTAATCTCCTCTACTCTAGGATTTGTGTGTATGCTGGTTTCAATAACTTGCCACGATCTGACACTTTCACTTTCAACGGCAATGTTAAGGTCTGCCAAGTTATGTCATCAAAGTAATGACCACATACTAATTTGACGTAACTATCATCAGTCCATGGATCGATAAAGAGGGCCTGGGCCCTCGTAATATCTCTCTCCAGTTGTTGTCTCTCTCTCTCTCTCTCTCTCTCTCTCTCTCTCTCTCTCTCTCTCTCTCTCTCTCTCTCCTCTCTCTCTCTCTCTCTCTCTCTCTCTCTCTCTCTCTCTCTCTCTCTCTCTCTCTCTCTAATTTGCCAGCCAGCCACCTTAAAAGCGACCAAACGCCCAGCATCCTTCAACAAACTAATGAAGAATTACCTAATGAACAAACTCCACTGACAATGAACAATGAAAACTCTCTCTCTCTCTCTCTCTCTCTCTCTCTCTCTCTCTCTCTCTCTCTCTCTCTCTCTCTCTCTCTCTCTCTCTCTCTCTCTCTCTCTCTCTCTCTCTCTCAATTTCATCAGGTACATAACATTAGCAAAACATGACTTATTGTATGTTTTACCCAACAGTATTTTCTTATTATTTTTTTTTTTATTTTTTTTAAATTTTAAACAAATAGCATTAAGTCATTGCTGCCGACTCCGATGGACTAACATAAATAAATATTGAACATATGCACTGTTATTTATCATGATGCCTACATGTGTTTACTTGCTAACTCATGAATATTTTGCGCATCTAACATTACCTTGTTTTGATCTGTCATGTATAAAGGTGTGCATGTTAAAATTGGCTATGTTAAACACAATTAAGTTTGATCTAATAATGTGTATGTGTTTTATTCTATTTTTTTGCATTTTACAGACAAGTGTGTAATGTTGGCTTAGGCTTGATTTTATCATGTTATATATAAAAATATTAGTGTCGTTTTTTATATTTGTTAAAAATTAAGATGATATGTAGGATTTATTTTGTTGTTGACATGTGCACATGCTTACTTTTAAATTTGTTTTGTTAGTTGAGTGTATATTTGAAACTTGAGTGCATAAGGTAGGATTAGGTTTGATTTTGTCGAGTGTGTATGCTAATTTACAAATTTGTGCATGCTAACAATAAATAAATAATTACTTATATAAAGTAAGATTAAGTTTGATGATGTTATGGATATGTATTTACTATGATTTTATAACGTGTGTGTGTGTGCTTACTTTAAGTTTATTTTTTAGTTGAATATGCGAAGTAGGCCTACAAGTAACTAGGCTCGACTTTGTCATGTATCGGTGTTTATCGGCTGTGTTTATAATGTTATGATTGTTAAAGATGAGTGTGTTAGATATGCTTCTCTCTCTCTCACTCAGTCTATCTATCTCTGTCTCTGTCTGTCTGTCTGTCTGTCTGTCGCTCTCTCTCTCTCTCTCTCTCTCTCTCTCTCTCTCTCTCTCTCTCTCTCTCTCTCTCTCTCTCTCTCTCTCTCTCTCTCTCTCTCTCTCTCTCTCTCTCTCTCTCTCTCTCTCTCTCTCTCTCTCTCTCTCTTAGTGTGTGCGCGCATGCATGCGCGCGCGTGTATGTGTGTGCGCGCCCGCGCGAGTGTGTGTTTAGTGTCATAAAATAATTATTTAGTATACACATTTTTTTTTTTTTTTTTTTCTTTTTCTTTTCTTTAGGCTTATATTGTTTTATTTTGTTTATTGTGATTTAGCCAGAATGTTTATATTTATGTAACGAAAAGTGTCTCTTTGATATATTGTATTGGGGATCCTGTATGATGAGGGAGAGAGGGAAAGAGAGAGAGAGGGGGGAGAGAGAGGGGGAGAGAGAGGGGGAGAGGGGGGAGAGGGGGAGGGAGAGAGGGAGAGGAAGAGAGAGGGAGAAAGGGGGAGGGAGAGAGAGAGGGGGGGGGGGGGGGGAGGGAGCGAGAGAGAGAGAGAGAGAGAGAGAGAGAGAGAGAGAGAGAGAGAGAGAGAGGGAGAGAGAGAGGAGAGAGAGAGAGAGAGAGAGAGAGAGAGAGAGAGAGAGAGAGAGAAAACGAAAACGAAAACGAAATTTTATTTAACCAGGGAACATGAGATAAGCAAGTTACATGCTTTTTTCCACCCAGCCCTGAGAGAGAGAGAGAGAGAGAGAGAGAGAGAGAGAGAGAGAGAGAGAGAGAGAGAGAGAGAGAGAGAGAGAGAGAGAGAGAGAGAGAGAGAGAGAGAGAGAGAGAGAGAGAGAGAGAGAGTATGGGCCGTGTGTACGCACGTATTAATTGGTGCATTCCTTCCGGTTACTTGTTTACATTTTTATTAGTTTTTGTGAGTGTGATGTGTAATGAGAGAGTGACAGTGCTTGGTGAACGAGGGTGGATGTCTTTGTGAGTGAAAATCATGTTATTTCGTGACTTTATTTCTTTGTATTCAAATGTTGGTGGTATGACTTTCTTGCTGATTTTAATTAATGTTTTCCATCTTTCATTGTTGCTTTTGTAACGTGCAACGAGCATACTACTATATGGAGTTTTAGCGCTATATGAATTATTATTATTTTGATTATTATTATTATTATTATTATTATTATTATTATTATTATTATTGCTACTATTATTATTATAGGATTGGGTTTCATCTTGTTATGCATAAGTGTTTACTCCAAAATGCGTGCATGTTAAAGATGAGTATGTAGAATAGGATTTGGTTTTATTCTGTCATGTGTATGTGCTTACATTTAAGCTTGATGTATTTTTAAGATTAGTATGTAAAATGGGCTTAGGCGTAATTGATTTTATTATGTGTATCGGCTTTAAATTTTAAATGTGTACATGTTACGAGTATGTAAAATAAGGATTAGTTTTAATTTTGTGATGAGTTAAGTTTTACTTATGTGCGTGTTAAAGATGAGGACTAGAAAGTAGGTTCAGGCTTGATTTCGTTATGAGCAGTATTTACTTTTTAATATGTGTATTCGCTTGCAAATAATATGACTAGGTTTGCTTTTGTTATGAGTGTGTGTCTACTTTTTAATATGTTCATGCTAAAAATGAATAATGGAATGTAGGAATAGGTTTCATGTTGCCATGGGCACATGTATTTACATTTTAAATTGTGCATGCTAAGATGAGTAGGTAAAGTAATACTATGTTTGACTTATTATATGCATAGGTTTCTTCAAATAAGTACATTTTAATGATGAAGTATGATTGAGTTTTTGTTTTTTTATCTTTATGTTTGTGCACTTCTCTATTTTGAATGTTTAAAGATGAGTGTGAAAAGTAGGATTGGGTTTTATTTTCCCGTGCGTATGCGCTTACTTCACACATTTTGAATGTTAATAATTAGTATAGTTAATAATAATAGGTTTGATTTTGTTATTGATGTGTTACAATATAGGGATGTTTTTTGCATGCTTTATATTACTTTGTATGTGTTTATTTTCGTTTTTCATTTTCTACTTTTATATATGTATTTTGTCCAGAGGGCTGGATGTAAAAAAGCATGTTATTGCTTACTCTATTACCCTCTATAAATAAAATTCAATCAATCAATCAATCTCTCTCTCTCTCTCTCTCTCTCTCTCTCTCTCTCTCTCTCTCTCTCTCTCTCTCTCTCTCTCTCTCTCTCTCTCTCTCTCTCTCTCTCTCTCTCTCTCTCTCTCTCTCTCTCTCTCTCTTCTTCTCTTCAGGAGTATCCGTCCTTCAACATTTTGAAGATTATGATACTATAACACCCCCTAAAGTGTGTGCATTTACTTCTATAAAAAGAAGCTGGCCACCACCACAGAAGAAGAAGAGGAAGAAGAAGAAGAAGAGAAAAAGAAGAAGATGTGTGTGGGTTTTAAAAAAAAGGTAGAATTATAGATAGTCTATGTTCTAACTTTGAATTCAGCTGTAATCGTCCATACTGTTTTTTGCATAGCCTTGTTTCCATCGAGAGTCAAGGTCATTTGTGGTCTGTACTTTGTGGCTTCAGACACAGAAAAGCACGTTAGTTGTGTGTTGAATTTTCGGTTATTATCTAGATCCGGCCCCTAAATTCTCTGTGATATTTTCGGGTAAGGAATATTTTCATGAAAGAAAAATAATGAAAAACAAAATAATCGACTCAAACAATGACGCATACAAAAAAACCACAAGATCGAAATGGTACAGCGCAGAGCAGCCAGGGAGTCAATGTGGACCTCTACTAGTACTAGTACTACTACTAGTACTACTCTTCAAAACTGAAAATAATGCTCTTCTTCTTCTACCAATGATGTCCACCTGCCGTAACCGGCAATAACTGACATATATTTGGGTTTCAAAGAAAAATCGCTGCGCGGGGAAAAAAAAATTTGATTCTTGATTGCTACTCATTTTCAGTAACTGCTCTTCTTCCTTTATAAAGTTTATTGGCTTTATCCGCCTTCGTCGTGTCGAAGATTCTGATAAAACTACACATTTTGCACCAAAACTACTCATTTCACGATTTCAGCTATCCAGACTATTCGCGACTTGTGTAGGGAATAAACAGGTCTGGACCGTACGCAAACAACCGCCACCACAACACCAGCAGCGTGTCATCAATGCTGGAAGAACTAGGATGGGAGAGACTTGAATCCAGAAGGCAGAAGATCCAGTTCACTATGTTGTATAAAATCATCAACAACCTTGTGGACATCAATTGCGACCAGTATCTCACTATCTGACCAGCATGCCAGCTCGTACAAGAACAAACCACAAGAACAAATTCCGACAGTTCCATCAAAACACAAACAGTTTCAAATACAGCTTTCTTCCTAGAACCATCCCCGTTTGGAACTTGCTCCCAGTCCCAGTGTCCGCTGCAGAGGCTCCTAGCTTGGCACACTTCAAGCAGGAGCTCAACAACCTCTCATTCTAATCCTATCACTCCCTCCCCAGCAACAAGTGGTTAAGAAGGTTGGGGCTGTGCCGGTCGGGGTTTGTCCCCGGGGGCCGCTACGGTAGCCGGATTGGCCTGACTGGAGCCATGAAACGCTGGGGAGATCTCTATTTTTTAGTTCATTTCTTTTCAGTTGCTTCTTTCATTTTGTTTTATTTTTCTTCCTGCTGCTCCACACCACGCTGTATAATTATCCAGTTGGATAGCTCAGCATTACAAGTCAGATTCAGAAAGCTCTCCCAGTTTCTGTCGAGTTCATAGCCTTCATATGAACTTTATAGGTTTTTTCGACGTACCGTATCCAGATCCGGAAAAATGAACTGAAAGCCTATTTGGTTCAGTGATCGCCATGTCCACCGCTGCAAAGTCAGCTAAATTAGTGTCGTAAACGGTGCCGTAGGGAAGACAAATGGCTGGATTAGCATTCACGCTGTTGCTTTGAGCTGCTGTTTCTAAGGTTAAAGTTAATTCATAACCATAACCCCACCCCCACCCCCATTCAATGAAAATAGCTAAAAACTGATTCTAACCCTATCTCTTACCTGAGTCTCAGTCTAGGCGAAACTTGCATGAAAATCTCATCATAGAGGATTTAGGGGCCAGATATATCATCTAGTATTTAGCAAAATTTTCTCCATTTGCGGTTTTGTCTATGGTTTATTTTTTGTGTTTAACCATTTTTGTTGTTCTCGTGCCATTTTTCAGAGGGCAGCCATGAGCTTAACGAAAGGCATCACAGGCACGATGGGGCCCTTAGTGCGCTCAGTGCAGGTTGGTCACACTCATGACTACTTTTCTTTTGTAGCGTTGGACTTGGAGCCAACTTGTCACTTGGCTTTTTTGGGGTGGGGGTCTTTTACACCACACTCTCTCTTTTTTGCTCTGTTTTAGTGTTTATCTATGAGAGAGAGAGAGAGAGAGAGAGAGAGAGAGAGAGAGAGAGAGAGAGAGAGAGAGAGAGAGAGAGAGATCTAACTTGATGTGTGTGATTCTTCTCTCTGTGATCTGTTATTTCCCAGTTCTTCCTAGGGTTTTTTCTTCAGGTTTTAAATTGATTTTAATGAAAACAAAAGAGAGTTTACAATTGTGCAAAAGAGGACAGTGCTTATGAAGAAACAAATGTACAACAAAAACAATGACATGTATCATATTTAGGCATGCTGCTCTAATACCAACAAACATGTACACCCAGTCACCCTTCATATGAAAAAGAATGTGTCTAAACCATGTGATAATATGAGAATCAACAAAACTGAAAAACAAACGGAACACATGGATTAGTAAAACATTATTGGGAAAAGACTGTTATTGATATTCGTCTGAAACGCACTGTATACCTGCAAGCTTAAACAGCAACTTACAAACCCCCACCTTGAGGACAACTAGGCAGACACAAACTGACAAAGACACACACATAAAGCTACGCAGAGAGAGAGAGAGAGAGAGAGAGAGAGAGAGCGCGAGCCTGCCTATAGTATAACATTAACAATAACATAGACATAGATCTGTAAATTAAATACGATAGGATCACTTCTAAATTAAAAGACAAACGTAAATCACCATGTTCTCCTCTTACACTATCATTACTGAACATTTTTCTATCATCTCATGTTAGTGGTTTAATTAAATGTCAACCGATGGTTGATAGCAAAGCTCATGTTAGTGGTTTAATAAAATGTCAACCGATGGTTGATAGCAAAGCCATGTTACTTTTTTTTTTTGTTAGTGGTTTAATTAAATGTCAACCGATGGTTGATAGCAAAGCCATGTTGATTCAAAGTCAGGATAAGACATGTTAATTTTAGCAATATATTCTTCAACGCAATATTTATGTTTTAGATATTTTCTGAAAGCAGGAAAATGAGGACACACTTTTTCCATTCTTAATTTATGTAGAAAAAAAATTAGCAGTAATATTAACTGTATATTCCAACACATCATCTGTTTCTGAAAAAGAATCAGTACCAAAAATGATCAATTCCTTTGTTAAAGCTACATTTTGCACATCCACACACTTGTCTTGCAGAAATCATTGAAGATTAGTCCAGAAACCTGTTATCACATTGCATGAAAATAACATATATTCATGTACAAACTACAATGGTTTCTTTTTCAGATTTGCAAAAAGTACATTTATCATTGCTAGCGCTGATTTTCATTTTTTCTAAAATACTATTTGTGGCTACAATTCTGTGAACGACTCTGATTTGGAACCATTTAATTTTAACCTGTTATTTTTTGTATTTTATGAAATATTTTCTTCTAATTCATACTTTCTAATACTTCATTATTCAATTTCCTAGAGTTTTTAATCTTTCTTTTTCATGTAACAATAAGGTTTACAGACTGACACAGACCCTGATCTTTTCCTGTGAAAGTCTGAAACTGTCCACTTTCAGTTGCAAAGTAAGCACGTTGCCATGGTGATTCCTCGGCGTCACAAGGAGTGGGATTTCCGCTACTCATCCAAGGAGGGAGTTCCGCGAGAAATCCTGACCTTGATGACCCAGGACTACGACTTCAGCTGGAAGGGCATACAGCAATACATGGAGAAATCACGACGAATGGCTGTGAGAGAGGACCACAAGTAGGTGTCAGTGTGATTGTTGTATATATGTGACCCTAGTGAGGTATGGAGGATTCAGCAATACATGGAGAAATCACGACGAATGGCTGTGAGAGAGGACCACAAGTAGGTATCAGTGTGATTGTTGTTGATATGTGACCCTAGTGAGGTATGGAGGATTCACTGCACATTCAGCAATACATGGAGAAATCATGACGAATGGCTGTGAGAGAGGACCACAAGTAGGTATCAGTGTGATTGTTGTTGATATGTGACCCTAGTGAGGTATGCAGGATTCAGCAATACATGGAGAAATCACGACGAATGGCTGTGAGAGAGGACCACAAGTAGGTATCAGTGTGATTGTTGTTGATATGTGACCCTAGTGGAGTATGGAGGATTCAGCAATACATGGAGAAATCACGACGAATGGCTGTGAGAGAGGACCACAAGTAGGTATCAGTGTGATTGTTGTTGATATGTGACCCTAGTGAGGTATGGAGGATTCACTGCACATTCAGCAATACATGGAGAAATCATGACGAATGGCTGTGAGAGAGGACCACAAGTAGGTATCAGTGTGATTGTTGTTGATATGTGACCCTAGTGAGGTATGGAGGATTCAGCAATACATGGAGAAATCACGACGAATGGCTGTGAGAGAGGACCACAAGTAGGTATCAGTGTGATTGTTGTTGATATGTGACCCTAGTGAGGTATGGAGGATTCAGCAATACATGGAGAAATCACGACGAATGGCTGTGAGAGAGGACCACAAGTAGGTATCAGTGTGATTGTTGTTGATATGTGACCCTAGTGAGGTATGGAGGATTCAGCAATACATGGAGAAATCACGACGAATGGCTGTGAGAGAGGACCACAAGTAGGTATCAGTGTGATTGTTGTTGATATGTGACCCTAGTGAGGTATGGAGGATTCAGCAATACATGGAGAAATCACGACGAATGGCTGTGAGAGAGAACAACAAGTAGGTATCAGTGTGATTGTTGTTGATATGTGACCCTAGTGAGGTATGGAGGATTCAGCAATACATGGAGAAATCACGACGAATGGCTGTGAGAGAGAACAACAAGTAGGTATCAGTGTGATTGTTGTTGATATGTGACCCTAGTGAGGTATGCAGGATTCAGCAATACATGGAGAAATCATGACGAATGGCTGTGAGAGAGGACCACAAGTAGGTGTCAGTGTGATTGTTGTTGATATGTGACCCTAGTGAGGTATGGAGGATTCAATCAATCAATCAATCAATCATTTTATTGTCCTGATCTTTAAAAAACAAGGAAATGTGTCTTGCAATCGATCAATACAAAAAGCAAAAACAGAATCCAATGCAATAGAGGCGAACACCCTAATAGGGGTGTCTGTACACGTGAGCACCCCCACCCCCACCACGGCAACGGAATGACAGGCCAGTCACAAGTAGGTATCAGTGTGATTGTTGTTGATATGTGACCCTAGTGGAGTATGGAGGATTCAGCAATACATGGAGAAATCACGACGAATGGCTGTGAGAGAGGACCACAAGTAGGTATCAGTGTGATTGTTGTTGATATGTGACCCTAGTGAAGTATGGAGGATTCAGCAATACATGGAGAAATCATGACGAATAGCTGAGAGAGGACCACAAGTAGGTTGTCACATACTTGAGGATGGTACAACAAGAGTTCCAACCCCAAGCAGAGACGAATTCAAAAGCTGGCAAGCTCTCCGCACAGGCAGACCCACACCAAGATCAGTTCAGAACAAATGGAGTCACAACACAAAACATCACTTTTATTCCAAAAACGCAAAACACAAATACAAATCACAGAATCAACAGATCATGAATTCATGAAAATGAACAAGCGTCACACACATCAACAACATATTACAATGTCACAATCCCCTCCTTTCCACAAATCACCAAATAAGCACCAAAAACCTTACAGCATGTGCACATACCCAAGCCTTAGACTAAGGAACAACTACAACACTTTTCGCGTCGTCACATTCAATTTGATCTTGAGGACTCAAACATCCCCCTTCTTAAACACAGCACGTAGGAAAGATCACGAGTTCACTATCACTTTCACATAGTGACTTATTGCAAAGACGAATGGAATGAAGATCCCCCATGATGCACAAAGTGTCTGCACGATGCTATGGGTGGGTGTCCGACACCGAAGGGTAGATGACTGATGCTGCCCAGAACCATCTGAGCAGGGCTGGGAAGACAGCGAGTTGAGTTCTCCACGCTCAGTCCTCAGGTGCCCCTACGAACGCGAAACCGAGTTTCCAAAGGGGTTGTAACGGAGAACTGGTCGAAGTAGCGGCCTTCAGACGTTGATCAGACCAGCAAGAAGAAGCAGTCTGCGATGCCCCCTGACATTGTCTCGATACCTGACGAGGATCTCCAAAGACGCTGAAGTTTCTTCAGGACAGCATCCAAACGTTGATGCTCCCGAACAAGGCCCAAGCGAGATAGCAGCCGCGGCCTAGCATCAGCCAAACGATGCCCAGGCGATGGCTCCAACAGCAACCAGGTGATGGCCCATGGCTGACCAAGCGACAGTTGCGCAGCCTAAGAGAAGAGTGCTGCAACAGTCAAAGTAAGTTTTTCCTTTGTTTAGCATTCGACCTACAACTTCCATTGCTCTTACTTATTTATAGAGCGTATGATATTTGAACTTAGTATCACTATGCTTTTGAATTTTGGTGGTGCTCATGCCTTGGGCGCACCCTTCCACCCACACATTTTCCCATACACTCACGTATACATATGAGGGGTGCATTCACACAACAAAACAGACAAAACGTTTTCCCATTCCCAAGTGACCCTGAGCCAAAACTTTTAGATTAAGGAGAGTAAACAACAAAAATTGTAAAGCTTACAAACACTTTGTACTTTCAACCTATCCTTACTTCTTATCTTCAAAAACAACGATTTATTACCTCTCTTGTGTCACTTCAAAAAACTAATTATGAGAAGTGAAAAATGTTTCCGAAACACGTAGGTTTATTTACAAAATGTATATAGTCGAAGACAAAACTCGGCCGAAAACACATGCGCACTATTTTCGGATATTTCGCATGTGTTTGTCGCAAAAATGGGATACAATTTAGAAATATTTGAAAAAGAACTCTGAACCCGCTCGGGAACAGAGAGATTGGCGATAACCTAGCGAATTCTTGTTCCCGAGCGAAAACAACCACCGCTAAGCAACACGAAACATTTTTAATATGAATTAAACACCGAGTGTTCCGATGCATAAACTAGGACTTGTTTTCATCATTAAAGGGCCACGAGGCTGGGGTTCGGTAAATACAAAAATGACCCAGCCGCAAATGCGCTCACAAATCCAACCCTTCAAACTTTCTCTCCCTAAGCTTTAAAACCTCATCAAGAAACAAAAGATAATAACGAAACTGAAAACATGACAATCATACAAAAATAACCTCTATTGAATGGTATCAAAAAGCGACTAGGCTGGTTTCACAATTCTAGTCTTTCAGTTAAACCGAATTTAATGCTAACCAGCTCACTCGTGCAGATAAACTCCAGTTCTTTCGTCTCCCAAGGCTCGGTGTGCACTCTGGTCTTCTTCCTCAGAGGTTCCAGGGACGGATGAATTGGGCGAAAAAGGGGTCGGTCAGTCAATGAAGAACTAAACAAAAATGATGGGGAGATGATGACGATGACTTCCAGGGACCAACGAAGGAGCCCTAACATCAAGTGGACTACTTATACGATAAGTTGAATGTTCACAAGGATGAGGCCTTCCAAAATCAGCTGCGGACAGTCGTCAGCCCGTTTCCAGCTACGATGAGATGAGACGATGTGGGCCAAACAAAATCTAAAGATGAAGTGTCTTTCGAAAGTTTTCGCCGGTTGCAATTTCCCATCCTGAGTGATTGTTCAAAAGTTGCAGAGTCATTCCTCGATTCTCTCATGCATTCACAATTTCACGCTTTGCACGCGTTAAAAAATATAGAACAAGTTCCCTCCCCTTCTCTGCAGTTCTCTTGCGCACTTCTTCTCGGGTTGAAAACTTTTATGAGAAGGTGCTTTGCAATCCAGACAGTGTCTGAAAGATAGAAATGTCACAAAATTTGTGACATATAGGTATTGGTGTGATTGTTGTTGATATGTGACCCTAGTGAGGTACGGAGGATTGAAAAGGGCATACAGCAATACTTGGATAAATCATGACGAATGGCTGTGAGAGAGGACCACAAGTAGGTATCAGTGTGATTGTTGATATGTGACCCTAGTGAGGTATGGAGGATTCAGCAATACATGGAGAAATCACGACGAATGGCTGTGAGAGAGGACCACAAGTAGGTATTGGTGTGATTGTTGTTAATATGTGACCCCAGTGAGGTATGGAGGATTGAAAAGTGCTAGGACAAACTGTCCTGAGAGGAGAGAAATCAATAGGACAATGTCCTGGCTCTTGCAAAAATCAGTAAGACACAGCGTGCAATTGTTCCAATTTTAATCAGACATTAGTCCTGACAGGGGAGAACACAATGGGACACTTTCAATTTTAATAGGTCAATGTCATATGACCGGGGCCTCGGGACATCATTGGTGAGCCAGCACCAAGAAAGGGACATTATTAACTCTCTCTATGCTACTGTACGCTATAGCGTACATGCCACGCACAAACGTTCCATACTAGGCGGGTTTGCATCATTACATAAACATTATTTAAAAAATAATGCTTAACCGCACAGTTTTGAAAATTTGCGGTATTTATAATAATGCTTGTAAATGAGGTAGAAGCGTATTTATGTTTTTGCAAAATTTGTCTATTATAATTAGTCATGTAATTGATATGTCGATGGCAGTATGATTTTATTTCAAGTTGCAGTATTGTATTCAAACTTGATTGGGAATGTGAATGTGGTCTCTATGTTTCTTCTTAGAATGTTCATGTTGTAACTATTTTACTTGTATAATTAATTGTGTGCGAGTGTACGTGTGCGCATGCATGTGTGTGTATGTGTGCGTGTGTGTGTGTGTGTGTGTGTGTGTGTGTGTGTGTGTGTGTGTGTGTGTGTGTGTAAGTAAGGAAGTAAGAGAACGTTGTGTGTAAGCATCGTGCTTATTTTACTTTCTAATGATTAATTATTTGTTTGCCTTTAATGTTCTTGTTATCAATGTAAAGCGCACTGAGCTCATGTGAGAAAGAGCGCTATATAAATTCCCATTATTACTATTAATAAAAGCTAGCATATGTTATAATTGCAAAGTAAATTTTTTATTATTATTATTTTTTTAAAAAAGCATAACAAAGAAGACGAAGAGAGGGGTAGTGACTCGTTTTCATTCATTGCGGTACTAAAAATAGACTGGAAGTGATTTCATTGGTTGAAAACTATTAAGGGACCGTAGAGGAACACTTCTATACCGGTTTGGGTTGCATGGCTTCGCGGAGTTGTGAATTGTGAATGGCTAAACGCTATGTACGCTATAGCGTACATTAGTATTGAACGGTTGTAAAGGGAAGCAATCGGCCAGTAAAGAGTGAGTGAAGTCACTGGGCTAGTTTCTCAGAACAGAGAACAGGCTGGGAAAGTAAACAATCTAATTTGTTGTCCATTTTGATTGCTGGTGGGTATTTTGATTGCTGGTGGGTATTTTGAGTTATGGGTATTGTGATTGCTGGTGGGTATTTTGAGTTATGGGTATTTTGATTGCTGGTGGGTATTTTGAGTTATGGGTATTGTGATTGCTGGTGGGTATTTTGAGTTATGGGTATTTTGATTGCTGGTGGGTATTTTGAGTTATGGGTATTGTGATTGCTGGTGGGTATTTTGAGTTATGGGTATTGTGATTGCTGGTGGGTATTTTGAGTTATGGGTATTTTGATTGCTGGTGGGTATTTTGAGTTATGGGTATTGTGATTGCTGGTGGGTATTTTGATTGCTGGTGGGTATTTTGAGTTATGGGTATTGTGATTGCTGGTGGGTATTTTGAGTTATGGGTATTGTGATTGATTTTGATTGCTGGTGGGTATTTTGAGTTATGGGTATTGTGATTGCTGGTGGGTATTTTGAGTTATGGGTATTTTGATTGCTGGTGGGTATTTTGAGTTATGGGTATTTTGATTGCTGGTGGGTATTTTGAGTTATGGGTATTTTGATTGCTGGTGGGTATTTTGAGTTATGGGTATTTTGATTGCTGGTGGGTATTTTGAGTTATGGGTATTGTGATTGCTGGTGGGTATTTTGAGTTATGGGTATTTTGATTGCTGGTGGGTATTTTGAGTTATGGGTATTGTGATTGCTGGTGGGTATTTTGAGTTATGGGTATTTTGATTGCTGGTGGGTATTTTGAGTTATGGGTATTTTGATTGCTGGTGGGTATTTTGAGTTATGGGTATTTTGATTGCTGGTGGGTATTTTGAGTTATGGGTATTGTGATTGCTGGTGGGTATTTTGATTGCTGGTGGGTATTTTGATTGCTGGTGGGTATTTTGAGTTATGGGTATTTTGATTGCTGGTGGGTATTTTGAGTTATGGGTATTGTGATTGCTGGTGGGTATTTTGAGTTATGGGTATTGTGATTGCTGGTGGGTATTTTGAGTTATGGGTATTGTGATTGCTGGTGGGTATTTTGAGTTATGGGTATTGTGATTGCTGGTGGGTATTTTGAGTTATGGGTATTGTGATTGCTGGTGGGTATTTTGATTGCTGGTGGGTATTTTGAGTTATGGGTATTGTGATTGCTGGTGGGTATTTTGAGTTATGGGTATTGTGATTGCTGGTGGGTATTGTGATTGCTGGTGGGTATTTTGAGTTATGGGTATTGTGATTGCTGGTGGGTATTTTGAGTTATGGGTATTGTGATTGCTGGTGGGTATTTTGAGTTATGGGTATTTTGATTGCTGGTGGGTATTTTGAGTTATGGGTATTTTGATTGCTGGTGGGTATTTTGAGTTATGGGTATTTTGATTGCTGGTGGGTATTTTGAGTTATGGGTATTTTGATTGCTGGTGGGTATTTTGAGTTATGGGTATTTTGATTGCTGGTGGGTATTTTGAGTTATGGGTATTGTGATTGCTGGTGGGTATTTTGAGTTATGGGTATTTTGATTGCTGGTGGGTATTTTGAGTTATGGGTATTTTGATTGCTGGTGGGTATTTTGAGTTATGGGTATTGTGATTGCTGGTGGGTATTTTGAGTTATGGGTATTGTGATTGCTGGTGGGTATTTTGAGTTATGGGTACTGTGATTGCTGGTGGGTATTTTGAGTTATGGGTATTGTGATTGCTGGTGGGTATTGTGATTGCTGGTGGGTATTTTGAGTTATGGGTATTTTCCTGTTCTCTAACATCGTATCTTCAAATTCATATTTATAAGGATAATCTTTAATATGATCTCTAAATGGTTTTATAAGGGCTTTAAATTGAGTAGACCAAGTCAATGCATTTTCTTCAGCTAGTCTGGACTTTAGACTGTTTTCTCATAATGGCCGATACTCACCCTACTAACTTTAAATGCTCATAACTCTGGAACGGAAAAAGAATACAAGAATGGTTCTTGCATCATTAGAAAGAGAATTGTCTGAAGTGTTCAACTTCGAATGTATAATTTTCCCAGAATGGTCAGTTTGACTTTGACACTTAATGTCCCTTTAGTGGTGCTGGGTCTAATGCAATAGTACGATCCTTCTACTATTTAGCAACTCGTATGTGGAATTCCTTCCCACAACATGTTTGCTCATCTGACTATCTCCGCCTTTCGCTCTGCCCTTAAAACTCATTTGTTTCGGATATATGTGACCCAGCACCATGAAAGGGACATTAAGTGTCAAACTGACCATTCTGAGAGAAATTATGCATTTGAAAACTTCAGACAATTTTCTTTCTATTAATACAAGAACCATTTTTGTATCTTCTTCCGTTCCAGAGTTATTAGCGTTTAAAGTTAGTAGGGTGAGCGTTCTTCTTCTTCTTCTTGCATATAGCGTCCTCATCAACAATTTGATGATTATGACGCTTACCACATGGGGGGTTTCCAACTAAACAGTAGACTTGTGTAAAAGACTTGCTGCCCAGATGATCAGCTCAATGCGGGATTGAATGGGAGGGGGCGAGAGGGGGGTGGGCATGATTTGGGGGAGAGGCCCGGACAGGGGTATGGAGTTGGGGGGGAGGGAGGAAAGGAAGGGGGGGGGGGGGAGGGGGAGGGGAGGGGGCTCAGATCTGGGATTTGAATTCCTCCACCGAGGCTGCTGATATTGCCTCAGGTGGAAGAGAGTTCCACTCACTCACAGCCCTGGGAAAGAATGAGTACTTCCTGTAATTTGTTTTACAGGTAGGAAGTAGGTAAACCGATGAGTGAGTCTGTCATGATGGAGGATGGGGGACTGGCTGGTGTGGGGTGTTGATGGCCACCTCTCCATGGTGGAACTTGAAGAAGGTGGCCAGCCTAGCGGAGCGTCGCCTGTCCTTGAGTGGAGGCCACTGCAGCTGGGTCAACATGTTGTCCATGCTGGATGTTTGGTGGTGTGATTTACGACACATCTAGCTGCGCGGCGCTGGATCCTCTCAATCTTGCCGATGGTTTTGGCTGTATAGCACTGTTTCATAATTCGGTCTTTTGGGGTTATCTTTCCCTACTGTCTCGTCTTGAGGTCGGTTTGGGGTAGTTCCGGTTCAAGCTCATTCTCTGTCTGTCTCAGGTTCATAGAGGAGCGACACAGAACCCTAGGCCCTGACCTGGCCACAGCTCATTCTCTGTCTGTCTCAGGTTCATAGAGGAGCGACACAGAACCCTAGGCCCTGACCTGGCCACAGCTCATTCTCTGTCTGTCTGTCTCAGGTTCATAGAGGAGCGACACAGAACCCTAGGCCATGACCTGGCCACAGCTCATTCTCTGTCTGTCTGTCTCAGGTTCATAGAGGAGTGACACAGAACCCTAGGCCTTGACCTGGCCACAGCTCATTCTCTGTCTGTCTGAGGTTCATAGAGGAGCGACACAGAACCCTAGGCCCTGACCTGGCCACAGCTCATTCTCTGTCTGTCTGTCTCAGGTTCATAGAGGAGCGACACAGAACCCTAGGCCATGACCTGGCCACAGCTCATTCTCTGTCTGTCTCAGGTTCATAGAGGAGCGACACAGAACCCTAGGCCTTGACCTGGCCACAGCTCATTCTCTGTCTGTCTCAGGTTCATAGAGGAGCGACACAGAACCCTAGGCCATGACTTGGCCACAGCTCATTCTCTGTCTGTCTGTCTCAGGTTCATAGAGGAGCGACACAGAACCCTAGGCCCTGACCTGGCCACAGCTCATTCTCTGTCTGTCTCAGGTTCATAGAGGAGCGACACAGAACCCTAGGCCATGACCTGGCCACAGCTCATTCTCTGTCTGTCTCAGGTTCATAGAGGAGCGACACAGAACCCTAGGCCATGACCTGGCCACAGCTCATTCTCTGTCTGTCTCAGGTTCATAGAGGAGCGACACAGAACCCTAGGCCATGACCTGGCCACAGCTCATTCTCTGTCTGTCTCAGGTTCATAGAGGAGCGACACAGAACCCTAGGCCCTGACCTGGCCACAGCTCATTCTCTGTGTGTCTGTGTCTCAGGTTCATAGAGGAGCGACACAGAACCCTAGGCCATGACCTGGCCACAGCTCATTCTCTGTGTGTCTGTGTCTCAGGTTCATAGAGGAGCGACACAGAACCCTAGGCCCTGACCTGGCCACAGCTCATTTCCTGGTGAAGCGGGGGGCAAAGGTCAAGTTCTCGGGTCGAAGGGTGTGGGCGCAGAGAGACAAGGATGGCAACATGTTTCTGCCCAACACCTTCATCCCTGACCTTCACCTTGAAGCCATTGACTGTACCAAGATGCAAATGTCGCCTGTCACCTTCGACAACATGAGTGAGTTATGATATCATAATAACATAATAATAATTACAACACCTTCGTCCCTGACCTTCACCTTGAAGCCATTGACTGTACCAAGATGCAAATGTCGCCTGTCGCCTTCGACAACATGAGTGAGTTATGATATCATAATAACATAATAATAATTACAACACCTTCGTCCCTGACCTTCACCTTGAAGCCATTGACTGTACCAAGATGCAAATGTCGCCTGTCACCTTCGACAACGTGAGTGAGTTATGATATAACAACATAATAATAATAACAACACCTTCGACAACATGAGTGAGTTATGATACCATAATAACATAATAATAATTACAACACCTTCGCAGACCTGATTACTGTACGAAAAGTTCGTACAATCTTACGAAATTTAGGGTCATTGTACGCAACACGCACGTAAAATGCGCAATTCTCAACATCGATCGTACGAAATGTTTTGTCCGTGTCTAATCCACATGTGGGGGGGTCCTTTTTTCCCCAAGTCACCGGTTGTATGACCTTGATTAGGCGCGTTCAGTCGATTGCCCGCCATCTCAGTGCGCATGCGCAGTAGTCAGCATTCTGCTTTTCCTTTCCGGTATTTCTGACGGGCGACGCAGTGTTTGAACGGTGCAAAGTTTCAAGATGGCGAGCGGAGGCAAGCGTGTCCATGAAACCGATTCCGAAGATGACGACGTACAGCAGGAAAAACTGAAGAAGAAGCAGTGTAGCCAAGTTTTCAAACCGAGTTACTGCACTGACTTTCCATTCCTCACTGCATCTATCAAGGGCCCACACTTCGCCTTCTGCGAAAAGATTTGTCCGTGAGCCATGGTGGAAGCTTCGACATCGCGAAGCATGCGAAAGGCTCAGGCCACAAAGATAACGTGGCTTCGGCTGGTGCTTCTTCAATCACCGCCTTTTTTAAGCCGAGGTCAAATCTTTTCTCATTAACTTTTGTCATAAAACATGGACAGGCCTCTAATGGGAAGGCATTCTGGATCACTCAGTCTTCTCTTCTTCTTCTAGTTGGGGATGTTTATCTTGCCCCGCACTCACCGGTCTTCATTCAGACCATTAATAGCGCACAGGATGCGTGCTATGTGAATTCGTGTCATCCATCCCACCGGCACACACAGCCTACTCGTACTGAATAGTGAGTGGCACTGGTAGCAAAAATGAAGAATATCCTTTATATCAGCTGGTGGAAAATTATTTCATTAAGGTAAGATGCATCCTATGTTCTAATTTTGTAAGGCTAAGTACATAATCAATGTTTAAATTAGTGCTTTAAATGACCTTAAGCAGATATTCCCCATTCTGACAAGTGTTTGCACTCTCTCAATGATGTAGTAGTTTGAATAAAAGACCGTGCTGACAGTTGTACACTTTTTCACTCTGATTGTACACTTTTTGGACATTGATTGTACACCAAAGAAACATTGGGGTAATCAGGTCTGCCTTTGACAACATGAGTGAGTTATGATATAATAACATGATGATAATTACAACACCTTCGACAACGTGAGTGAGTTATGATATAATAACATGATAATTACAACACCTTCGACAACGTGAGTGAGTTATGATATAATAACATAATGATAATTACAACACCTTCGACAACGTGAGTGAGTTATGATATAATAACATGATAATTACAACACCTTCGACAACGTGAGTGAGTTATGATATAATAACATAATGATAATTACAACACCTTCGACAACGTGAGTGAGTTATGATATAATAACAATGATAATTACAACACCTTCGACAACGTGAGTGAGTTATGATATAATAACATAATGATAATTACAACACCTTCGACAACATGAGTGAGTTATGATATAATAACATAATGATAATTACAACACCTTCGACAACGTGAGTGAGTTATGATATAATAACAATGATAATTACAACACCTTCGACAACGTGAGTGAGTTATGATATAATAACAATGATAATTACAACACCTTCGACAACATGAGTGAGTTATGATATAATAACATAATGATAATTACAACACCTTCGACAACGTGAGTGAGTTATGATATAATAACATAATAATAATTACAACACCTTCGACAACATGAGTGAGTTATGATATAATAACATAATGATAATTACAACACCTTCGACAACGTGAGTGAGTTATGATATCATAATAACATAATAATAATTACAACACCTTCAACAACATGAGTGAGTTATGATATAATAACATAATAATAATTACACCTTCGACAACGTGAGTGAGTTATGATATCATAATAACATAAGAATAATTACAACACCTTCGACAACATGAGTGAGTTATATAATAACATAATAATTACACCTTCGACAACGTGAGTGAGTTATGATATCATAATAACATAATAATAATTACAACACCTTCGACAACATGAGTGAGTTATGATATCATAACATAATATTTATAACACCTTCGACAACGTGAGTGAGCTATAATATAATAACATAATGATATTTACAACACCTTCGACAACATGAGTGAGTTATGATATAATAACATAATGATAATTACAACACCTTCGACAACGTGAGTGAGTTATGATATAATAACATAATGATATTTACAACACCTTCGACAACATGAGCGAGTTATGATATAATAACATAATATTTACAACCTTCGACAATGTGAGTGAGTTATGATATAATAACATAATGATAATTACAAAACCTTCGACAACGTGAGTGAGTTATGATATAATAACATAATATTTACAACACCTTCGACAACATGAGTGAGTTATGATATAATAACATAATGATAATTACAACACCTTCGACAACGTGAGTGAGTTATGATATCATAATAACATAATATTTACAACACCTTCGACAATGTGAGTGAGTTACGATATAATAACATAATATTTACAACACCTTTGACAACATGAGTGAGTTATGATATCATAATAACATAATATTTACAACACCTTCGACAACATGAGTGAGTTATGATATAATAACATAATAATAATTACAACACCTTCGACAACATGAGTGAGTTACGATATCATAATAACATAATATTTACAACACCTTCGACAACATGAGTGAGTTATGATATAATAACATAATGATAATTACAACACCTTCGACAACGTGAGTGAGTTATGATATCATAATAACATAATATTTACAACACCTTCGACAACATGAGTGAGTTATGATATCATAATAACATAATATTTACAACACCTTCGACAACATGAGTGAGTTACGATATCATAATAACATAATATTTACAACATCTTCGACAACATGAGTGAGTTACGATATCATAATAACATAATATTTACAACACCTTCGACAACATGAGTGAGTTATGATATCATAATAACATAATATTTACAACACCTTTGACAACATGAGTGAGTTACGATATCATAATAACATAATATTTACAACACCTTTGACAACATGAGTGAGATGATATAATAATATAATAATTACAACACCTTCAACAACGTGAGTGAGTTACGATATCATAATAACGTAATAATAATTACAACACCTTCGACAACGTGAGTGAGTTACGATATAATAACTTAATAATATTTATAACACCTTCATGCCTGACCTTCACCTTGAGGCCATTGACTGCACAGGAATTCAGATGTTGCCTGTCGCCTTTGACAACATGAGTGAGTCAGATAGATATCATGACAAAACAATCATGATCATCATAATGATAACACCTTTGACAACGTGAGTGAGTCAGATAGATATCATGACAAAACAATCATGATCATCATAATCATAACACCTTTGACAACGTGAGTGAGTCAGACAGATATCATGACAAAACAATCATGATCATCATAATCATAACACCTTTGACAACGTGAGTGAGTCAGATAGATATCATGGCAAAACAATCATGATCATCATAATCATAACACCTTTGACAACGTGAGTGAGTCAGATAGATATGACAAAACAATCATGATCATCATAATCATAACTTCTTTGACAACGTGAGTGAGTCAGATAGATATCATGACAAAACAATCATGATCATCATAATGATAACACCTTTGACAACGTGAGTGAGTCAGATAGATATCATGACAAAACAATCATGATCATCATAATCATAACACCTTTGACAACGTGAGTGAGTCAGATAGATATCATGACAAAACAATCATGATCATCATAATGATAACACCTTTGACAACGTGAGTGAGTCAGATAGATATCATGACAAAACAATCATGATCATCATAATCATAACACCTTTGACAACGTGAGTGAGTCAGATAGATATGACAAAACAATCATGATCATCATAATGATAACACCTTTGACAACGTGAGTGAGTCAGATAGATATGACAAAACAATCATGATCATCATAATGATAACACCTTTGACAACGTGAGTGAGTCAGATAGATATGACAAAACAATCATGATCATCATAATGATAACACCTTTGACAACGTGAGTGAGTCGGATAGATATGACAAAACAATCATGATCATCATAATCATAACACCTTTGACAACGTGAGTGAGTCAGATAGATATCATGACAAAACAATCATGATCATCATAATGATAACATCTGACCTTTGACCTTTGTTTTCAGTTGACCTGAACGACAGACCTGCCTACCCCTACGGATTTTCCATAGTTCCTATGGAATTTGACTATAAAATATGGAACTACGGTTGATGACCAAATTCTACGATTTTCTGTTGCCGCAAAGTATGTTTTTAGCACGGCTCGTTTGAGATCCGAGAGAAAGCCTGCAGTCGGGTGACAGTGATTTAGTTTGCAAAGTTATTTCATGGAAAAAAATATCAAGAAAGATCGAAGAAGAGGCGAATCAATATATGCTCAAGCGTACCGTGCACAATACACAGAAAGTTTTCTGTAGTGCGGATAGGCAGAACGCGAGATCGCTTGCACCGTGTGCCGATGTGATTTCTCAAGTTGGGGGCCGACGGGGGACTCGATGATTGACAGCGGCATGTTGAATCAAACAACACGCATCACAATCGGCGTTAGCTGCACCGAAAAACACCCAGAACATAACAAATTTCTTCGCTATAAACAATGAAACCGAGCTGGATGTCAAAGATTTGACTCGGGCAGAGACAACGCTTGTTGAAGTGTCGATCACTCGCACGGCCATGGTGTTCGCGGCAGTCGACACACAGCTCTAGGTATTCGAAGTGAAACAAAAGTAGGTCAGATGTTTTCCCTCTCTCTCTCTCTCTCTCTCTCTCTCTCTCTCTCTCTCTCTCTCTCTCAAGCTCTCTTAAGCTCTCTCTCTCTCTCAAGCTCTCTCTCTCTCTGATTTACTGTTGGTATTTTTCTTTGTTTTACTTTTGTTTGTTGCTGTTGTATTATTTTTATATTCATGACTGTCTCTCCTATAGATCAAATAACATTTATTGTTATACTCCCTGTCTGTGTTTCTCTTTCTCTTTGTCCCCCCCCCCCCCCCCCCCCCCCCTGTTCTGTGTTTTTTCTCTCCCACTCACTTAGGTGTGTGATACTACTACTGATAGTCACGTTTTTTAAATAAAAATAAATTAACAGTGCATTCATACTGATGCATACTTTAAACAAGGGCATCGCCGAGCGGCAGATATGTCCTTTGCCGGCTACGCCCTGTACCTGCCCCGCCCTGTACCTCCCTTGCCCCTCACATCTTAGGCCCCCGCCCTCCTTGTGTCCTTTGGGTGATACACACCCTTGACGGGGTGCAAATCTTTTTCTGGGATGCACACCCTTAATTGGTGGGGTGTACACCCTTAACACTGAGACATGTGTGCCGCTTGGCGACATTTAAGCCCCACATGGCACATTTTGTGCTACAATGTCTTTTACTTTTACCAGGATGTGCACCCTTAATCAATGGGGTGTACATCCTTATCTCAGAGACATGTCTGCCGTTCGGCGACATTAAAATCCCACGTGGCATAATTTGTACTGCAATGTCTTCTACTCTTCTTTTTACACCCCCACACAAAATTTGGAGTGATTCTATACAGTATTTCACGAGATATAGGAGGGTGAAGAAAAACGGAAACATGTCTGCCGCTCGGTGACATTGTATTTCTGCGGGTTAATTTATGTACGAGTGTGTTGCACTGTTAGTCTCACATCCTGACACAAAATTTGAAAAGATGATTTCTTCTAGTTCACGAGATACAGCTTGGACAAGAAATATATAGCGCAAAGAAGGAAAAGTTCGGTTTTTAAGGTCACACTTCGAGGTCAAGGTCAGCATGGTGATAATTTATGCTCGGATGTATTCTACTCTAGGTTATGCAGTACTACACATACTCTGAAGCGCTTCTGTCAAGTACAAATGTGGTAAATATGGCTTAAAACCCAACTTTTAGACCCCTGCCACTTTCAAGGCCTGCCGATCTTTCTGACCTTGACCTTGATCGGTATGCCATCATCAGAACGGCCATAAGCCAAAGTACCTCCATGCCAAATTTGAAGACTCTAAGACCAACGGTGTGGAAGTTATGGCCCCTTAAAGATTTTCAGTTTTCAAGGTCACACGCCAAGGTCAAGGTCAGGATGGCGAAAATATTTGCGCGGATGCCTTCCTCTTATGGTGACACACCACCACACAAAATGTGAAGCGATTCGGTTAAGCGGTTCGGGAGATATCCTTGGGACAAACAGAAAAAACAAAAACAAAAAACAAAGAAACATACACAAACGAAAACATACTCCTTTGCGATCGTAGATCAGCAAAGGACAATATAATATTTTTTATTTTATTCTTGTTTCTCTGACTTCGGACCTGACAGAAATAGTGCCATAAAAATCAAATTGTTGATTGTGGGCACTTAACCGGAAGAAGGAGAACACACAGACACACACACACACAGTGACACACACACCGTGACATACACACATGCAATGAATGACATGCACACAGTGACACAAAGAGACACACACAGTGATACACACAATAGCACACAAGCATTGGGCCATAAACAAATCCTGCAAAATGTTATGGTCATGCTATGCATATGAAGTGATTTCGCGCGACGTGACTACTGAAACCCCCCTCAAAACTACTGAAAATTGAACACTTTCTGAGTTAAAACTACTGACAAGCATTTTAGGGGTAGGCAGCTCTGGAACGAGGACTGAAGGAGCTGCGCTATAAACTTCACATTACCTATGTCTGGTGTCTGACCTTTGACCTTTGTTTTCAGTTGACCTGAACGAGGACTGAAGGAACTACGCTATAAACTTCACATTATTTCTGGTGTCAGCTGCCGTGTCTGACCTTTGACCTTTGTTTTCTGTTGACCTGAACAAGGACTGAAGGAGCTACGCTATAAACTTCACATTATTTCTGGTATCAGCTGCCATGTCTGGTGTCTGACCTTTGACCTTTGTTTTCTGTTGACCTGAACAAGGACTGAAGAACCTATGCTATTTAAATGTCACTAGCAATCGCCCCGTGGCAGTTAATTCCCGTGGCAGTTTGAACCCCATGGCAGTATTGAACAATACTGGAGGCAATGCCCGGAGGCAGTGCTAAACCAGTAAAGTCCCGATTTTTTAATAATACAGATACGTGTAGTGTCATCCCCTTGTAATCTCCACTGCCCCCCCCCCCCCCCCCCCCCCCACCATCCCTCCGCCCACCCACCCACCCCCTACCCCACCCATAACCAGCTGGCTGACCTACTCGTCACCCCAGCACGTGTGAACCATGGTCTCATGCCCACAGCAGTCCCCCCCCCCCCCCCCCCCCTTTAATAACAGCACGTTTGGACATATGTCGTTTCGCCTAGTGAGCGAAACTATAAATTGGTGCATATCGCGCGCATTTATGAACGGATGCTGTTCAAATTTCCTGCCATGCTTTGCCCGGGTCATAGCAAGCCTGACAGCAAATTTGAGGCGATTCGGTTAAGAAACGGCGGAGTTATTCGTGAAAAGGTGAAGCGGCGTATAGCGCGCGCGTTTCTGAACCGATTCGCTTCCGGTTTGGCACACGGATAGTCCCCGGCCCCGGTCATCTTCCTGCCAAATTCGAAGGCAATCGGCCCAGAAATGCCGGAGATACGGGCGCCGAGAGGCCGGCGGATGCGCATTTGCGAAACCGCGCAAATGACACGGCCGCCTCGGTTGCTCACAGCAAATTTGAAGCAATTCGGTCGAAAAAAACGGCGGAGTTATAAGGCCCGTTTTGTGTTTCACACACACACACACACACACACACACGGACGGACAGTTGGCTTTTTACTATATGATGTGGTGTATCAGCTGCCATGTCTGGTGTCTTTGATTTATGATTTCAGTTGACCTCAAGGACCTATGCTATTTAAATTTCATTTGGTGTATCAGCTTTGACGACTAGTGTCTGACCTTTGACCTTTGAACTGTGATTTATTATTTCAGTTGACCTGAAGGAATTGCGTTATTTAAACTTCATACGGTGTATCAGCTTTGACGTCTGGTGTCTGACCTTTGACCTGTATTTGTTGATTTCAGTTGACCTGAAGGAATTGCGGTATTTAAACTTCACACAATGTATCAGTTTTGACGACTGGTGTCTGACCTTTGACCTGTATTTGTTGATTTCAGTTGACCTGAAGGAATTGCGGTATTTAAACTTCACACGGTGTATCAGCTTTGACGACTGGTGTCTGACCTTTGACCTGTATTTGTTGATTTCAGTTGACCTGAAGGAATTGCGGTATTTAAACTTCACACGGTGTATCAGCTTTGACGACTGGTGTCTGGCTCGTCTTCATCAGTTCCAGCACAGCCTGGAATTTCTGGACCTGACTGACTGTGTGGAGGTCACCCACAATGGACTGGCCTGTCTGCACATGTTGAGGTCAGTGTGTCTGTGCGTCTGTCTGTGTGTGTGTGTGTGACTGACTGTGGAGATCACCCACAATGGACTGGCCTGTCTGCACATGTTGAAGTGTGTGTGTCTGTGTGTGTGTGACTGACTGTGTGGAGGTCACCCACAATGGACTGGCCTGTCTGCACATGTTGAAGTCAGTGTGTGTGTGTGTGTGTGTCTGTGTGTGTGTGTGTGTGTGTGTGACTGACTGTGTGGAGATCACCCACAATGGACTGGCCTGTCTGCACATGTTGAACTTGAAGTGTGTGTGTCTGTGTGTGTGTGTGTGTGTGTGTGTGTGACTGACTGTGTGGAGGTCACCCACAATGGACTGGCCTGTCTGCACATGTTGAAGTCTGTGTGTGTGTGTGTGTGACTGACTGTGTGGAGGTCACCCACAATGGACTGGCCTGTCTGCACATGTTGAAGTCTGTGTGTGTGTGTGTGTGACTGACTGTGTGGAGGTCACCCACAATGGACTGGCCTGTCTGCACATGTTGAACTTGAAGTGTGTGTGTGTGACTGACTGTGTGGAGGTCACCCACAATGGACTGGCCTGTCTGCACATGTTGAAGTGTGTGTGTCTGTGTGTGTGTGTGTGTGACTGACTGTGTGGAGGTCACCCACAATGGACTGGCCTGTCTGCGCTTGAAGTGTGTGTGTGTGTGTGTGTGTGTGTGTGTGTGACTGACTGTGTGGAGGTCACCCACAATGGACTGGCCTGTCTGCACATGTTGATGTCAGTGTGTGTCTGTGTGTGTGTGTGACTGACTGTGTGGAGATCACCCACAACGGCCTGGCCTGTCTGCACATGTTGATGTCAGTGTGTGTGTTGTGCGAGTCTGTGTGCTGGCTGTGAGTATGTGTGTGTGTGTGTGTATGTGTGTGTAAGACTGACTGCAGAGATCTTTGAGAATGGATTGGCCTGTCTGCACATGTTGAATGTATGTGTGTGCGTGTGCGTGTGCGTGCGTGCATGTGTGTGATGCCAGTCGATTAACCTAATCCTCATAGTGCATAATATTGTTACTTAGCACTAATTAATGTAGCATTAGAGCAGTATTATAATGAGGCTTTATGCTGCTTCTTCCTGTTGCTGCTAGGGCCATCATTTGATGTAGGTGGCGCTCTGTTCACTTGAGAAGAGAGGAGAGAGAGAGAGAGAGAGAGGAGGGAGAGAGAGAGGAGGAGAGAGAGAGAGAGAGAGACAGAGAAATTGTGTGTGTGTGTCTGTGTGTGTGTGTGTGTGACTGACTGTGTGGAGATCACCCACAATGGACTGGCCTGTCTGCATATGTTAGGTATTAGGTATTAGGTACTTTATAGTCACAGAGGCGTCTCTGTGAAATTCGGGCTGCTCCCACCTGGAGAGCGCGTCGCAGCCAGAGGCGCGCCACCCAATTTTTATTTAATTTTTAAATGATTTTTTTTGCATGCGATTTTTGTCATTGATGAGGGAGGGGGGTAAATTTTGACCAAATGACAACTTTTTCGTTGCCACTGGGTTTAACGTATGCTAAGTGCATGGGCACACGGGACCTCAGTTTTTCGTCTCATCCGAAAGACTCCACGTTCAGACCGTTAAGGCCTAGTGCAGAATGAGAGGAACAAATCCCCTCTACCCAGGTTCGAACTCGGGTTTACTTGACACGAAGCGAACGCGATACCACTGTGCCACTCTACACCGTTGAGGTCAGTGTGTGTGTGTGTCTGTGTGTGTGTGTGTGTGTGACTGACTGTGTGGAGATCACCCACAATGGACTGGCCTGTCTGCACATGTTGAGGTCAGTGTGTGTGTGTGTGTGTCTGTCTGTCTGTCTGTCTGTGTGTGTCATTTTATGCACGCACACGCACACACACACGCACATGCAGCCGAACTGGAGTGTGGAGAGAAGTAGGGAGAGAGAGAGAGAGAGAGAGAGAGACGAACAAAACAAATTTTTATTTATACAGGGTAATGAGATAGCATTGCTGCCCTGTGGCCAAAGAAAAGTAACAGAGCAACAAATAAGAATGTAAAAGCATTATAAAGTAACATAAGCATCAAAGCAATCCTTCAAACCATCATCAAGAATAACAATATACAAAATAGCAATGTGAGAGGGAGAAGAGTTAAGGACAACAGACAGACAATAGAAGGAATTTGAAAAGTGAGAGAAAGAGAGAGAGAGAGATGGGGGGTGGGGGAGACGGACAGACAGACAGCTTGGCAGACAATAGGTAGACAGACGATGAACAGACGGATATACAGGCATGTGTCATGCGTAATGATAAATCATTTAAAACTCAGTTGTGATAATATAATCCTTGAATTGTTTCATGAAAGATGGATGACTAGATATTTGTTTTAAATACACGGGTAATGCATAGTGAACCTCCGGAATAGTGCAGACTGGATTTATATAAATCTAATCTTGGTCTATGAAGAACAATCTTGTGTATGTGTCTCTTATTATTCAACTGAAATGTATTTGTTATTCTAGAAGGCGCCATTCCATTCATTATTTTGTGCATAAGCCTTCCTTTGTTAAATTTCAGTCTGATTGTAAAGGTGGTATTATTGTTATTCTTTTCAGCTACATGTATTACTACTGCTCTCCATGTGGGAGCAACCCGAATTTTGCAGACACCTCTGTGACTATAATGTACCTAACCTAACCTACTACTGTATTATAAGTGATTATGTCATTGTAAAGGTGGTATTATTGCTATTGTTTTCAGACAGCTACATGTATTACTGCTGTATTATAAGTGACGTTATCATTGGAAAGGTGGTATTATAAGTGACGTTATCATTGTAAAGGTGGTATTATAAGTGACGTTATCATTGTAAAGGTGGTATTATAAGTGACGTTATCATTGGAAAGGTGGTATTATAAGTGACGTTATCATTGTAAAGGTGGTATTATTGCTATTGTTTTCAGACAGCTACATGTATTACTGCTGTATTATAAGTGACGTTATCATTGTAAAGGTGGTATTATAAGTGACATCATTGTAAAGGTGGTATTATAAGTGACGTTATCATTGTAAAGGTGGTATTATAAGTGATGTTATCATTGTAAAGGTGGTATTATAAGTGACATTATCATTGTAAAGGTGGTATTATAAGTGACGTTATCATTGTAAAGGTGGTATAACATAAATGACATTATTGTAAAGGTAGTATTATAAGTGACGTTATCATTGTAAAGGTGGTATTATTGCTATTGTTTTCAGACAGCTACATGTATTACTGCTGTATTATAAGTGACGTTATCATTGTAAAGGTGGTATTATAAGTGACGTTATCATTGTAAATAGTGGTATTATAAGTGACGTTATTGTAAAGGTGGTATAAGTGACGTTATCATTGTAAAGGTGGTATTATAAGTGACGTTATCATTGTAAAGGTGGTATTATTGCTATTGTTTTCAGACAGCTACAAGGTTGTAGAGCATGTTATGTCAGCATCAGTCAGGTCAATATGTTGTTTTTAATTATTGTGCTGATGTTGTACAGTATGTTATGTCAGCATCAGTCAGGTCAATATGTTGTTGTTTTTAAATTATTTTTCTATCATCCGTTTTCAGAAAGCTCCAAGGCCTCAAACTGACAGGGGTTCATAACATGTAGTCACCTGTATTGTGTTACTAACTCCAAGGCCTCAAACTGACAGGGGTTCATAACATGTAGTCACCTGTATTGTGTTACTAGGTCCAAGGCCTCAAACTGACAGGGGTTCATAACATGTAGTCACCTGTATTGTGTTACTAGCTCCAAGGCCTCAAACTGACAGGGGTTCATAACATGTAGTCACCTGTATTGTGTTACTAGCTCCAAGGCCTCAAACTGACAGGTCTGACGGGGGTTCATAACCTCAGCCTGGTGTAGTCACCTGTATTGTGTTACTGCTTATTATAAGTGATATTGTCGGTGTAAAGGTGATGTTATTGCTGTTGTTTTCAGAAAGCTCCAAGGCCTCAAACTGACAGGCTTAACAGGCGTTCACAATCTCGGTCTGATGGTTCTACTGCTGGAGGAGGCTCTCCCACAATGCACCATCTTCGGGGTCGACCCACAATCCTTAGCACTTCCTGCCGACGACAGTGATGCCCCCTTGTTGCCGGAGCGGCCAGTGTTGGGGTGTGTGAAGGAAACAGTGGATGATACTGTTAGTGAGTCAGGTGTTGCATCATCAGCAAGTAGAGAGCAGGTCAAGTCGTGATGATGGAAACTGGATGATACTGTTAGTGAGTCAGGTGTTGCATCATCAGCAAGTAGAGAGCAGGTCAAGTCGTGGTGATGGAAACTGGATGATACTGTTAGTGAGTCAGGTGTTGCATCATCAGCAAGTAGAGAGCAGGTCAAGTCATGATGATGGAAACTGGATGATACTGTTAGTGAGTCAGGTGTTGCATCATCAGCAAGTAGAGAGCAGGTCAAGTGGTGATGATGGAAACTGGATGATACTGTTAGTGAGTCAGGTGTTGCATCATCAGCAAGTAGAGAGCAGGTCAAGTCATGATGAGAGAGAGACTGTGTGTGTGTGTGTGTGTGTGTGAGAGAGAGAGAGAGAGAGAGAGAGAGAGAGAGAGAGAGAGAGAGAGAGATGGGATAAGCAAGAAAAGGTGAAGTAAATGTTGCATGGTGATACTTACTGTATTGAATTTAGGTTATTGGCATGAGTATGTGTGTGCGTGCATGCATGAGCGTATATTGGATCATGGGTACAGACATAGGATGGAACCGATGGAAATGGAGAAAGAATGAGAACAAAATGAAACCACCATCATGACTATGCTGTGATTGTGTGACTCTAGTGCATTATGGGTGGATACACGATGTGTGAATCTAGTGCATTATGGGTGGATACATGATGTGTGACTAGTGCATTATGGGTGGATACACGATGTGTGAATCTAGTGCATTATGGGTGGATACATGATGTGTGACTAGTGCATTATGGGTGGATACATGATGTGTGAATCTAGTGCATTA